>CM027089.1:823384-1020527 GCA_015343265.1 Pao palembangensis | reverse complement strand
TTATGTAGGAGCTCTTATAGATTACCAACAGTCCCCAAAGTTTTAAATTTATGTCTAGAAAATCATTGTTTGATCACTCTCATACTTAAAATGTTCTTTATCTGCAGCATACAGCATGTTTCTAAATGTTACTGACTTAAATCAGTACATAAAAGCAAATCCAGCCAGTCAAATATCAGTGAAATCAGGAAAAAGAAATCTGAAGATGAGAACTAAAAATGTGACCAAGAGTGGTTTGATTAAACAGGATCCCATTCTGCATCATCACAACCTTCTTCTGTTTGGTACTGAGCTCCTCTCCTCTCCTCTCCTCTCCTCTCCTCTCCTCTCCTCTCCTCCTCTCCTCTCCTCCTCTCCTCTCCTCCTCTCCTCCTCTCCTCCTCTCCTCTCTCTCCTCTCTCTCCTCCTCTCCTCTCCTCACCTCTCTCCTTTCCTCTCCTCTCTTTTCTTTGTCCGTCCCGACCTCCCCCCCCGTCTCCTCACACCGTCAGCCTTGATTACCTTTCCCACCTTCCCCATGATTGTTCTCATCTCCTTCTCTTCATTTCCATCCTTCCGGCCTCCTGCTGCCGTCTTCCCTGCAGAATCCTCCTCCCATCTGTTACAGCTTCTCCTCCTCCTCCTCCCTCCATCGCTCTCTCTTTCTGTCAGTGGGGACGCGTCACGTCCGTCAGTCTGCAGCTTCATTCGGGCGTTCCAGTGTGTTCTCGATGCCGTCACTCATATCTGAAACCGAGGTTTCATCCTTTTCTCTTCTTTCGTCCCCGTGGTTGAACCAGGCGGAAGCTCGAGCAGAGGCTCGCCGTGTCGGCCCTGAGGTCAAAGGCCAAACTGGGTCCCAGCCACAGATGCTAACGGCTAATTAGCGGTGAAAGATCTCAGTGAGTTGGACGGTCTCCACCAGAGCAGCAGCAGCTGTAGGTGAGGAGCCTGATGCTGACGTGGAGGTCAGGAGGCCCACAGCTCCAGCAGGCAGCAGAGGAGGAGAGAGACGCCTCCTGAATAATAATAATTCTGTTATTGAAGCTCTGGAAGTGACAACGAAGCTGCTTCTGGGTCATCGTTCACCTGAACCAGCTCCTGAAGGTCCCAGACCAAACACGCGCAGCTTTTCGCCCGTGCACGGTTCAGGAGGTGCACGTGGTCGGTGGAGGTTCTGGCCCCGTCCACATTTTTCCAGCATCTCCTTGAAATCAGTCTCTTTGTGGTGCTGTCATGAGGTGATGGATGCTCGGCCCCTCCGGCCCCTGAGGAGCTTCGGGGGGATCTTTTATTCAGGCCTCACTTCGCTGCAGATAAGACGAGCTCAACCTTCACGCTGCTGAACCTGAACTGAGCCGCAGTGAAGTTGGAATCTCCGGTCCTCCACCTGCCTGTGCAACCACACTTGCTAAAGGAACTAAGTAGATCTCTTCTTTAGCTGTCCTCTTGGAAGGCATCCACCCATGACTGCATCTGTTTTGTGTTTCATTTCCGTTCTCTGTTCCTCCTGTTCCTCCTGTTCCTCTGTTCCTCTGTTCCTCTGTTCCTCTGTTCCTCTGTTCCTCCTGTTCCTCCTGTTCCTCTGTTCCTCCTGTTCCTCTGTTCCTCCTGTTCCTCTGTTCCTCCTGTTCCTCCTGTTCCTCTATCTTCCTCCTGTTCCTCCTGTTCCTCCTGTTCCTCTCTCTTCCTCCTGTTCCTCTGTTCCTCCTGTTCCTCTGTTCCTCCTGTTCCTCCTGTTCCTCTCTCTTCCTCCTGTTCCTCCTGTTCCTCTCTCTTCCTCCTGTTCCTCCTGTTCCTCCTGTTCCTCTCTCTTCCTCCTGTTCCTCCTGTTCCTCTTGTTCCTCCTGTTCCTCCTGTTCCTCTCTCTTCCTCCTGTTCCTCCTGTTCCTCCTGTTCCTCTCTCTTCCTCCTGTTCCTCTCTGTTCTTCCTGTTCCTCCTGTTCCTCCTGTTCCTCTCTCTTCCTCCTGTTCTTCCTGTTCCTCTCTCTTCCTCCTGTTCCTCCTGTTCCTCTCTTTTCCTCCTGTTCCTCCTGTTCCTCCTGTTCCTCCTGTTCTTCCTGTTCCTCTCTCTTCCTCCTGTTCCTCCTGTTCCTCCTGTTCCTCCTGTTCTTCCTGTTCCTCTCTCTTCCTCCTGTTCCTCCTGTTCTTCCTGTTCCTCCTGCACGCGTGGCTGCACGCGAGCAGGAGGCTCACAGGGGAGCGTTTACGGCGCTGGAGGTGTGAGCGCCGCTGCTCTGGAGCGGAGCGCCCAACGCAGCTGTTAGCAGATGTTAAACACTTTCAAGTTAGCAATTCTTGCTACGTGTGCGTGCCAGACATCAAAGCTTCCTCTGTCACCACCATCTGCTGCTCCGCCCAGGTGACCCGTCTGGATATCCTCTCTAATTAGCTAACGACCACCACCTGAATGCACGTTTGGAGCCATTCACTCGGTTTTACACGTACGCACCTGTTGAATCATGAAGGATTAGCTGTAAAAAGAGGCTAAAATGCCCCCAGGATTCCTTCATGTGTGCGCGTGCGTGTGTGTGTGTGTGTGATGCGGACACACATTTACGCTGCAGCTTTTACATCTGGCTTCAGAGTATTTCCCTTTCTTTGCTTGTAGTAGGTTTTTCTCCAGGTTGGATGCTTCTCTTCTGTCACGCAGCAGTGATTTATTGTGCGTGAATATTCCAGCGAGCGTAGCTGCAACCACCAGCAGGTGACGGAGACACGGCCCTAATGGCGCTCTCACCACGGCTGTGAGAGCGTTTAGAGCAGTGTTTCTCAAAAATGTTCAGACCAAGGACCACTGAACCCTTAAATAAACACTCACGGACCACCTGACTCTAAATAGCCCCCAAAACAGTATGCTAAGTAACGATCGGGTGCTGGGATGACAGATGCATCAGGAAATATACAATAAAGTGAATTCTTTAAATCGTGGGAGTTTTACACTGAATTTTAAGGATTGACATTTAAAATTTTTAAGTGTGATTTATTACGTTTTACCTCGAGGACCACTAGGGGTCGCCCACGTACCACTGGTGGTCCACGGGCCACTCTTTGAGAAACACTGATTTAGAGAAAAAGGCAGCGTCTTTATTATGACAGATACTTAATCTCCTGCCACTTCCAGTTTGACCGACTCACCGCTCGGGCAGTTATTTGTCTGGGTTCGTCGCCACGTCCACGGAGACAATGTTACAAACGACGTTTGCGTGAGAGAAAATATTTTTGAGTATTTTAGCACAGAAATATGAGGTAGGGAGGAAGGTTTCGCTCGCCAAAATAAAAGCTTCGGCGCTCAGAAGGGAAAGTTTGCTTCCTGTCGCGCGCCGAGCTCAGCTGCTTCAGTCTCAACCTGTCAGATCTGATTGGCTGACGTGGATGAACGTGGCCGTGAAAGCTTCAGGTGGTCTGCATCCTCAGCGGCGACTTCAGGAGGTGACACTTAACCCCTGTGACCTCTGACCTTTCTTTCCTGCAGCACCTGCCTCTCCTCATATTTATATATAAAATCAGGACGTACACACCTGGTGAGTCCTGAGGTCGGGGATCCACCAACAGAGGACACGACGGGACGCGATCACTTCCCTCCGTGCATGTCGGACCTCTTTAATGCAACAACTTTATCAAGCAGAAGTGAAGGATCAATAACTTATTAAATCCGGAGTTTCGCTGGCGCCCAGAGGCATCTGAGGAACAGCATATCCGAGCGTGTGTGTTGATCTGCTGCTGTGCTTTATAATTAGTTTAACGCTTCAGGTTTGGGGTCTTGGCATGCTTAATGATGCACGGATTCATTTAAACCAGGGGCGGGCAGTTCTTTAGCCTGAAGGGCCACACTGGCTTTTAGAGCTTGATGAACGGGCCGGGCCAAGTGGTGGAGGAAACCAACCTCCCAAATGAGGATCGGAGGTTAAAATAGGGCCGGATTAAATAGTTCATCGGGCCACATGTGGCCCCCGGGCCTTAGTTTGCTCCCCTCTGAGTTAAAATAACACATTTGCTTTCTGTTGTATTTCGGCTGATGGAAATGGCTCTTTTATTGAATCAATATTCCATCCAGAGCGGCTTTTTGACTGTTTCGTTGAGGAGGGAGGGCAGCCTGCGGGGAAAGCTCCATATTTACTGCTTAATTTACTGAAACCTTTCCTGTTGGGCGCAGCCCGAAGGACGAGGCGCGAGCGGCTGACCTCCCTCCGCCGCCTGCGAGCGCCCAGCTCGGATCCGGAGGGAGGAGGGAGATGCTGTCACAAGGATGGCGTCCCAGCGAGCCCACGGCGGAGATAAGAACCGCCTGGGCCGGGACGCACGCGCGAGCAGGAGCAGAAACCTCCCTTCTAGAATCCTGATGTTTAACCAAGCCAGACTCGTCACTGCTGATGGATTGGAGGTATATAATCCCTTTAAAGGTTACGGCTGCGTTTGGACGCGCCGCAGCAGACAGTCAGAGAACCGTCTGGCTGCTTCCTGCAGAATTCGTCCTCTGGCTCTCTAATTATGTCCCGATTATGTAAAGCAGAGGCTGTAATTGAAAGTGTCGGCTCGTTTTGACTGGGAATACAGACGCGGGAAGAAGGCTTTTGATAGCTCTGACCTTTGGATCTGCGGCTGGGGACGGCGGCTGTGTCGTTCCTCCGGACGGCCAGAGGATGGTTTGTGGCTCGTGTGTGGGCCATGACGCGGCGAGGATCGGACTCCGAAGAGCAGCTGCCAGACCGGAGAGAGATTCTCTTGGTGAAAGACAGAAGGAAGGAAGAGGGGAAGTATTTTTCCATCATCTTCTCCCCCCTGAACGCTAACAGCTAACAGCTAACAGCTAACTCACTGGGCTGTCAGCTCAGGCCTCGCAGGTCGATCCACGTTGTTTACATCCCATAATGACGCATAGCGTCTGGGTTGCTCTCGCCTGGTAACATATTCATAGTGAATAGGAAGGTGGGACACGGAGGCGAACATGGACATCACCGGAACCGTTGACTGGTTCTCACGGATCAGGTCCTGCTCCTAAAACCAGACCAGAATAACTGAGGCCTGCACAGAGAGAGGAAGGGAGAAGAAGACAGAGGAGGAGAGAGGAAGAGTGTGACATGCAAAAGGAAAAGTTCAAGAGGACGTGAATGGAGGGAGAGGAAGAGGAGAACGAGAAGGAGGCTGCGGACTTTAATGAGAGGGACACGGCTCAGCGGAGGAGGACAAGACCAGAGGAAGGTCGCGTAAAAGAGCGCTGGCAAATGGAGAGAGGGGAGCGGAGGAGAGGCTGTTTAAGCTGAGAGGAGGCCCCTCACGGAGGATGAAGAGGAGCAGAGTGACGGGCGTCGCACACGTCAATGAATGATTCACCGTTGGAGCGTCTGGCTGCGTTTTGGCACCACTGCTCAGATTTACCCTCTGGAAGGCTGTGGCTGCCTGGTCCCAGCTTTCCAGGCTGGTTTTCTTTCCTCGTGGACCCAGGAATCCTCGGTCCCTCTGCTCCGCCGTCGATCCATTCCTCCTCTAAACTACAGTCATTACTTCACCATGTCAGAAGGCTGTGCACCGTCAGTCGGCGTGCACCTTCCTCAGCTCCGCCCCTCATTGCTGCCGATCACGCGGGAGACTCAGAAGAGCTGTACAGACCTGTGTGTGTGTGTGTGTGTGTGTGTATTTGCTGATCCTGCTGAAGGATGAAAACACCCCGTTGCCCGGTGGGGGTTCCTCAGGCGCAGTGGGAGTCGTCTGCCGCCGTGGGGGGTTCGGCTCTGGCTCGGTAAGCTCTGACGGATCAATTTGGAGACGTAAAGCGTGCGTTACGTGTGAAGGTATCTCTGCGTGCTTACTTCAAGTTTTTTAAGAATGCAGTGAGTGAGAGGGATGTTCAAGGTAGCAGAAACTGCCCGGCGGGTTTTGCTGTGTCATGCTAGCTGGAGAACTTCCGGGGTTTAGCGCCATAAATTGTCTGATCCGAGCTCGTACGTGTGTTTGAAGCGAGGAACTCACGACATCATTTGGGTTGTAGATCCTGATGAAGGGGCCGGCCAGGTGGTGCAGGAAACCAACCGCCCAGATGAGGATCAGAGGTTAGCTAAAACCCTGCTTGATGGACTATTGACTGAGAAAATATGTTGACGAGCCTGCAAACTGGTCCAACTAGAGATGGATGAGGAAGCTCCAGATGGTGTTTGGTCCTCAGAAACCGGACTGGGACTCTTGGACTGGGACTGGACCAACACCAGTCTGGTTCAAAGCAGCTCAGCTCAGCTCAGCCAACATGTTGATGTTTATTACTAACCCTAACCCTAGTGGAAGAACCGTCCAACCAGTCCTGATGTTAAGCATCTGAAAGGCTCCTTCGCCAGCCGTCGGGGCTCGTTCACGCTCGTTTCGCTGATTCCCACGGAGGAATCAGCCTACCCACCCTCCTCTGCTTCAGTCTTCCTCTTCCTTCCTGTTGCTCCGCCCCCGCGCCAGCGTTACTGATGCCTGATTCTTTCTGTTTGTCGCAGGTTTCCACCGTTGACACCGCCAGCTGATCCGAGACCAGTGAATCTGAGCTGGCTCCTTCTGAAGGTCACTCCACGTCCTTGCAGCCGTTTCCAGGCGACCTGGACGCTCCAGGTAAGACGGTTTCAGCGACAAGCATCAGGAATGCCTCCTACAGATACGCCCTTTATCTTCCACCTGCTCTTTCAGCGCCGCCGCCTCCGCGCTCGCAAACTCATGTTTCTGCTTCAGATATTGGAAATTGCATTTTAATGTCAACTGGTGGCATATGTTTGGCTGTTATCCCTGAAAGAGTCGTGTTGCAGCAGATGAAAGTTTTATATATCCGGCGCGACGGGAATGTCCCCTCTGAACCGATCTAATAAACGACGCTTTGCTGCAAATGTCACATCTGCATGTTTTAGCCAGGCCAGGCTGGTTTTGCCGCCTGTGTGGGGCCGCCGAGTCGCTAAAGTTTAAACACCGTCAAGTAGATCTTTAATAGAGCCTTTTCACGAGCTTTAACGACACTTACGGTTTCCAGGAATGGCTGCGCCACTGGTTTCCGCCTGGTTCTCCGCACAGCCTGGAGCCCAGTGTCATTCCTGGGACATCAGTCTCCAGAAAAGCAGGAATGTTGAGTGATGAGTGTGCTTCCCTGGAACAAAAGAGCCAATCGTTTCACAGATTAGAGCCGAAAATGCCAAAAGCGGAGAAGAAAGGAGACATAACGACCCCCCGCGCTGCTAATAATAGCCACGCAGCTTTGGAACGAGTCTCCGTCTGAGTAGTTTTATTTCCGATGACAGCTGTTCTCACCTCTGTTGTCTGGTATTCCCGGTGCGACAGATGTGCAGACGGGTCTCCGCGTGTCACAGCCAGTGGGCGGATGAGCATCATTGATCCGCTGCTATCGAGCCACAATTGAGCTAATTAGCGCAGGTTTGAGACTCCCATCCACGCTCAAGAGGACAAAGAGCGGCGACGAGGGCTGTCAGATGTCAGCCGTCGGGGAGGGGCGGAAAGAATTAGCGCCGCTCTCTGCTGAGGGTCTCCGCCAGCTCACGATACGCCGAGTCTCAGATTCGCTGGGAAGCGTTGTGGTTCCGACCGTCAGGATGTGGATTCAAACCTTCAAACAGAACGTATCTGCCCAAACCTCACGATGAAGCTCGACAAAGCCCAAAGTTGGTCAGCTCCTCCTGGTCCATCTGGACAGGCAGTTTTTAGGAAAGCCGGGTCCTTTGAGGAATATCCGGCGTGGAACGTTCTCGCCGCTCCGCAGAGACCCGCCTGCTGACAGGGAAGCTAATGAGCCAACTTTGTTCCACAGGAAACACTTGTGATGAGTTGGACATTAACTTTATTAACTTTAAACCCCAAAATTAAAGATGATCCTCGAGCTCCTCTGGAATTCTCTCTCTCTGCCAGATCAACCAGCGAGATAACGGAGCATTTTAGCTTCTTCTCACGCACAACAGTGTCATATTTACACCTTTATTCCAGCGTGCATGCAGAAATGCACACACACACACACACACACACTCGAGTTCTGACAGGTCAGCAAGATTTCAGCCACTTAAGGAGATGAGAAGGAAAAAAGTAAGCGGGAGCAGATTTAGCTGTCAGGCTGCGTCAATGTCCCAAGTCAAGTCAGGAAATGTTCTATATTTAGCAACAAAAGATACATAATGTGTCCACACACACACACACAAACACTTTTTACCTGTGATCAAAACCAGCGGTCAGCTGTAGGGTTCTGAAGTGGGCGGGGCTCATTAGTCGGGGTTGCAGATCGGTTGCTAGTTTTAGCCGTGGGTGGGCAGCGGGCTTGGCGGCGGTGGTGTGGTGTGTTTTTGAAGTAGCACAGGCCTCCAGTGTGCCGAGCTAACGAGATGCATCCGGAGCTGATGGACCTGCGAGCCGCAGGAAGTCGGGGCGTGAGCTAGCCCGCCCGGTTAGCGCCCAAGCTAACCTGGCCGTTTGATTGGTTTGTTGCAGTTACTTAGTTAATATCTTGGATAAATCCTGTAAAACCCGACAAACATGACTGACTGACATCATGCTGGCTGCTTTAGTGCGGGCTGCAGGTGCGCGGCGCTGCTCCTGCTCAGGATGCAGCCTTGCGTCAGCAGACTCCCAGGTTACCTCCTCAGCCTGCGCGCTTTGATACCTGGGCCTGTTGCCGCGCCGCCAAGCACGAGGAGGTTCAAAAACCACATCCTAAAAACTCAGACCGTCCTTCCTGGCTGAGCTCTCGGAGACAGAACGAGTGAGTGGTTGAGAGCCTCCGGCTGGAAGCCAGGAACGCCTGACGGAGAACAGGAAGTCAGGTGTTTGAAGTCAACGGTTTGAGCCTGAGTGGATTTTACACGTGGCTCCACTTTTGTCTCTTGCTAATCCTCGCTCTCCCTCCAGGACTGATAAGAAAAGGCACAGGACAGCTGATAAGAGCGGCTCAGGCTGCGTCTACGTCGCACCGTTGCTGTCGGCAGAGTCCATCGGAGCGCTGCTGCTGCTGGACGAAGCAGCCAAGAATATTTGTTTAACGATCCAGCAGGTGAAGCAGCTCTGCCGCTGGCTCAGGTGGTTGGAGGCTCTGTGAAGGTGTGGAAAGCCGGCGTGGTTAGAGGAGAAATTACCGCTTTGTTGTCTAGAAAAAGCCACAAAAATGTGTGAAAAGGCTCTTTTGTGTTCTCAAAAGCTGAATATTTTCCTGCCTTCAGGGTGACCAAGATGATGGATTCAGGTGGGAAAACAGAATGAAAAAGCTGGAATTACGTTAGAATCGTGTCACGTGCTCAGCGACCACCGAGAGCTTTTATTTTTGGATGGAAGGGTCTACGTTAAAGGTGGCTAAAGCTGGAAAGTCCTACAGTCCTTGAACTCACCCTTAAAGCCGCTGATCTGGTGTGGCGTGTTTCCCTGATTCCCGTTTCCTTTAACCAAAGCAGCTTTAAAAGCAGGTTTGTCTCCTCAGAAATCACCTTCACCAGGCAGTTTGAACAGGGAACACAAAGGTCTCCTCCTGAGAGAGGAGTCCGGCAGGGGCAGAAGGTGGCCTGGAAGGCTGAAAGCGAGGAGAAGACACAAATGTCAGCCGCCACTGAGTCAAATACCAGGAGAGGAGGAAGGAAAGAGGGGGAGCGCTGTTAAAGGACAAGAAAGATGGGGGATTTATGGAAAACCTGGAGGATTCCTCCATGAAAAAGATGGAGCTGAAGAGAGGCGAAGAGGACACAAGCAGGGAAAGTGAGGAAGAGGAGAGGGAAGAAAAGTGGATCCCGACTCCAGACTGCAGAGATGGAGCAGATGGATCCTCCCGGATGTTTGATCGGAGACGCCTCCGCCTCTGAAGCTGCTTAATGACGGCCCTCGTTAGCGGCGCAGACAACAGGCAGATCAGTCATTGCTGCCTGATTATGTGGACGTCCAAGCGTGTTGTCTCTCTTACCTCTGAGCCCAGGAGAGCGGCGGGAAAAGCGATGGAGTCGAATGAAACAGGAAGGGATCAGAGTGTTTTACAAGCGTCTGATGTGGATCTTTGGTGAAGATAAACATCTTCCCTCCTGGTCCGGACTCTCCTCAGCCGGGTTTTGGCGTGCCTCTCCAGTAATTCCAGCTCATTTCTCGGCTTTCTCTCTTTTTCTTTTTCCTCTTTTATTTCTTTTATTTGTCTTTGCAGCCTGGTAAACACCCAGACTGGCAACACCTCCGTCGCCGCGGCGATGTGAGAAATCTGACGCCTGAAAGGCGGAGAGGGAAGCAATTTCCTGACCTTTTTATTTGAAGATTTCAAATTTCTCATTTATCTGATGCGGCGTGCACGCCACTCTGTCTGTCTGGAAGCAGGCTGTAAACGGCCTGGCGAGCTGCTGAAAGCTGCGTCTCAGAGCCTCTCTGTCCCGTCTGCTGCTTTGCGTTTGTACTTTGATTCCTCGCTGCGCTCCTGCGTGCGCTCTCATCGCGTTACAATATAAATGCAAATCTCTGATTTCTGCTGCGTGGGCGCAGAAGTCGCGGCTCCTTCGACTCGCTCACTTAGCTCCGTTTGCTGTTCCCAACAGTTTGCACCCCATCGTCTGCAACACGAAGATCTTTGAAGAGCCAAAGAGAAGTTGTTGGAAACAGACGAGCAGGTTTTACTGACTGCTTGGGCCTAGCAGGCGGCGCTGAGTTTCTGCACTCACAGCCGCAAACATCAGTTTAACCTGAAGGCTTAGATGCTTTTTAGCACACAAGTTTACACTTAAAGACACACACACACACACACCAGCGTGGAGCGGCGATCCGCTCTCACCACATCAGTGGCGCTGCTCACGCCCGAGCAGATGTCTGTAAATGGCTTTATTATCGTGGATCGTTCAGACTGAAAGTGCAGCAGCTCCAGCAGCTGCTTCCACGCAGCCTCTGCTGGCGCCAGCGGGAACCGTGCACGCTCGCGCCTGCGCGTATCCACGGGAGGAAGACGAGCTGTGGAAGAGCGGCCCAACTGGTGGATGAGTGGGTGTGTGCTGTAAATAGACAGAGATGGAGGGCTGTGGAGGATCCCTGGATCCTGGTCCTGGGGTATCGCGCTTCCTTCCACCGCCTCTCAGGCCCGCCTCCTCCTTCTCCGGAAGAGCCCGGAGCTGCGGGAGGAGTCGCCGCTTCTGACTCTCCCCTCCAGTTTGTTGGCGAGACGGTGATGAACGCTTGTGCAGACGGAGCTTTTGTCCTAATTAGCTTGACAGCCAAATCAAAACAAGGCTTTAGCCTGTGATTAGCGTCGCACGCTCCCACATTGGTCTGGAGGGTCTGGAGGGTGTTCTCTGGCTCATGAGCCAGAGAACAGAGGCCTTCGAGTCTCCGGCCCAGGTTTCCCAGCAGCTGATGCAGCGTCCACGTTTCCTGGCGCCGCTGGACGCCACGCAGAAGACTTTGGCTCCTTAAAAACACCTTTTCAGTCCGTTCTTGTGCTTCCGCTGCGGCAGCTTGGGCACGTTTCATCCGTATTTCAACATTGTCAAAGCGTCCGCCTCTCATCACCATCCTGATCTCCGGTCGGGTCTGCGGCTCCAGGCTGAAAGCTGCAGTTGCTGCGGCGTGAAGAGTGGAAGATGCTTAAAGTCGAGCACCTCTACCCAGAAGTGTGCAGGGAACAGAAGCGCTTGCTTTGATTCTTCATCTTGCTGCTCTTATCTCTGAGTGTCAGGTGTCGCTGACGCTGCGGCCGCAGATTAGGCGCATTTATCCTCCCTGGTGAAGAAAGAAACACAGAAGCTTCCCTCCTCCGCGTTGCTGCTGCTGCTGCTGTGCTTCTGTCCTCCTCGTCCGTTGTGATTCCGCTGCTGCTAATGAGCCTCATTTGAGCCGCTCGCTGCGGGAATATCCATCAGGCCTGCATGAATATTCAAGAAGGCGCTGGTTGATGGTCAGCTTGCTGACAGCTCCACCTGAGCCGCACGGCCGGAGGTTGAGTTTGCAGATGGTTCATGAGGACGGCTCGTCCACAAGGATCCGCTCAAAAGGTCACCAACAGCGGTCCAGCCGTCTCTGCTCGCTCTTCTGCCCATACCTTGAATCCACGTTTCATATTTCCCAGCTTTGCTAATTGCGTTAGCGCTCGCCGCCGCCGCCGCCTGCAGCCTACGGCGGTGCCTCGATATGAGCGACGTCCCCTGGTTTCAGAAGCTAGCTGCCTTTAAAGGGCTGCAGCTGGCAGGATTAGCACACGCCTCCGTCCGCAGCTAGTTAGCGCCTGATCACACGGCTCCTGCAGGACCTGCGCTCGTCTCGCTGCCGGAGGCTGTTGCTCATGGGCACATCAACACACACACACCTGGGGGCGATGTTGTCTGAGCATATATGTTGTTGTTGTGTGGGCAGAGCCCAGAAAAACCCCGCAGGGACGCGGAGAACATGCAGACGAGCTGGTCCGCAGCGCTGCACAAACGAGCCCTGCAGGGGCGGAGGTCTGAGAGGTCTCGCCGCCGGGTCAGCGCCTGCCACCTCAACCTCCGGCTGTGAGAAGCGTGGTGGAAAGCTCGTCCCGGCGGTCTGACGTTTAAATGAGTTATGTCAGCAGCGCGGCTGAACCCGGGGCCTTCCAGGCGGCGGCGTTCCAGAACCACGCACACGTGCACGTCCTCTGGTGCAGCAGATATATAATAACACACAGAAAACCGTGTTAGCGTGAATTCCTCTGCTGCTGTTGCCATGACGTCGGTGCTGGCCCGAGCCTGAACACGTGCGCTCGCGTCGCTGCTGTTTCCTTTTCCCTGAAAACGGCGCTAATTAGCGCCCACGTTCAGGAGTTAACTAGCAGGTAATAGTTAAACGATGTCGGACGAGTGACGACGCTGATTTAGTCAGAACATTCACAGAGCTGCAGTGATCGGGAGGAAGCGTGCACGTGAGCGAAATTTCATCATCATGCGAATTTTCTAACCAAACCAAGAGCAACCTCAGATGTATCCAAAACCAAATCAGTTGTGGTCAGAAGGTGCAGCCAAACACAGCAGGGGGGATATGGAGCGTGCGTCCTTGTGCGCGTTGCACGTGTGGGACACGAACCAACCATGACGCACGCCTGCGTGTTCACATGCGCTCTGGGCTCGCTCCGGCTGGAAAATGCAAATCAGTTCAAACGTGTGGAGGATAAATGTAAATAAAGAGGATCAAGCTCATTTGTTTGCCTGTATACATGCACGCCTACTGTGCACGTGTGCGGCTAATTAAATGAAAAATGGTTTAGTAACAACTGTGGTCTAAAGCAAGAATCATTGTGACGACAAACTGTCCAAACACCGAATAAAAAATATAACATTTTTACCATTTGAAGATAAAAAGATGAGCGGAGCGAACGCACCATCGCTCAGGTGCTGCAGTCTAAATCTGTCACCGAGGAAGCAGACACACGCAGCCACGGAAATATTTGTTTGCAGCACGCGCTCACATATTGCTCTATTTGTTTACTGAAATATGACAACAATTCAGAGAAGAAAACGTTAGAAATGAGGAAGGGAAGGCAGGAGAGTTTAGCAGAGGAACCCGGAGAGGAGCAGCAGCTCGGAGGTCCACTGAGGAGGACAAAAGAAGGAGAAGAAGAAGACTGGAGCTGACCTAGTCTGGCTGCAGCTCCCTCAGTAAACAGGCCGGACAAAGCGGAGTCCCTGAACGGCTGTTAACAGGCTGCCAGCCTCGTTTACACGCAGCTGAGGTGGTTAATAACAGCCCTGCAGCCAACCTGTGAACTCCCTCGCAGGCGTGCCCGTAGCGAGGGATGCTTGATGGCGGCCTGGAATCGACGTTTGTCACGAGTCTGCGATCTGAAAGAAACGGTTGAGAAGCCATAAAGATATTTCTGCTGTGACGCGTTCGTTCAGGAGGAAAATGGCCATCGCATCGTTCATGGGGCGTAATTAAATGGGTAGTGTCGGAAAATCAAGATAAAACAGGAACAAAAGCAGGAAAATGTTGTTTGGATCGTGCAGAAATCGACTGAACATTTAAGCCCCAAGAGGAGCGACAGAACAAGAGAACGTGAGAGCAGAACAATGTCACAGCAACAGGAAGAAAGATGGAGGCAAAAAGGTGGATGAGGAGAAACAAAGGGATGGAAAAAGTAAAGTAATAACTGATGACGGAAGAAAGGAGACAAGCAGGAACATGAAACAAGGAAGCAGAACAAATCCGAGCGAGAACGAGGGACTGTTCTGTCTGCAGCCTGTTTGAAAGGCTGCTGCAGCAGTTTGGTGAAGGTTTGAAAGGAAAAGTTCTGAGGAGTGGAGGAAGGCTGGAACGCACAGAGAGCGCTAATGGGCACACGTCTTAGCTGCACTTCCTGTCTGGAGCGGCGGTGGGAAGCGTGGCTGACTGGCTGACTGACTGGCTGGTTATGGAGCCTGCTGCCTGGCGGTGCACTGGACAACTGCAACTGCAACTATAACCATACTCAACCGTCTTTCTGCTATAGCTAGCATGTTAGCGTGCTACTAAACGTTTTCGGAGAAAAGTCAGTCAGATTTATTTGCAATAGCTGCAGACGCCCAACTTGATTGTACTTTGGTGAATTTCCGTTGTCGGTGATCCGACTTTCATTAGTGCTGCTTGTCAGATGCTCGGCGTTAATTAAAGTCCAGCCATCAGGAACGATAATTAGACTGAAAGAGAGGCTGAATCTTCGAACGAAGGCAGAGAAATAAGCCTGTTTGTCCGTCTGGCTTCTCGTCAACACAAACACGGCGACCATAATATGATAAGGGCGGCTGGGGCACACCAATGCTGTCAGGTTGTGTTTCACCAGGAAGCGTAATCACTGCTGCCTGAAACCTGAAAGGCGGAGAGATAAGCTGCCAACAAAGCCAGAAAGAGGAGGACATGCTGCTTGCATGCAGACAAAAACACATAAATACAGCCTGACGGACTGGAACCTGATCAGCTGTGCAACATTACGTAAAAAATAATCATCTGCGGATGCTGAAAGTAGTTCCTTGGTGCCAAATCACGACTCTTTGCTCACACGGCAACCGCAAACAATGCTTAATTATATCCAACTTTCTTCTCCAGCAGACAAACACTCGGTTACTGCGATCTACGACTGAAACCAGCCTTTCCAGCTCTGGATGAAGCTGTTAGAAAAGTGAGTCAGCGCGAGCGAGGCCGTCGGATCAATGCCCCAACTGTTCTTTAAATAAATTATTCAGTTAGCTCTCCTCTCCTCGCCGCGGCGTGCCGCACCCGTGGTCCTTCCTGCAGCTGAGGGGTCCAGAATCAATTCAGATCACAACAAACGGAACCTGCAGACGTCTGTTTTTTAGAAACGCCCTAAATCACCCGTCTGTGAAGGTAGCAGGAGGCGCCGCGCAGATGAAAACCAGCTAATGGCGGTCCGGGGTCCATCGCTGGTGGGGGATTAGGGGGGATCCTCAGAGTTGTCTGTAATTACACCCGTTTAAACGTTGCACCCTCGGCCCACGTGAAACGGCCTCTGTGGAAGCATCCCGAGCTAAAGGGGAACAGGAGGCGAGGCTGGACCTCTCCCTTGGAGCAAATCAAAACTTTGGAAACAAATTAAAAGAGCCAGAGCTGTCGTGAAGAGATACATAATATTTTATGCTGGATTAAAGCCTAATCCGTGGTTAATCCCCTGAGAAAGGTAAATAGCTAAATGTCCGCGAGTATCCTGTTAAAACATGCAAATGACAACAGCCTCCCTCTGTTTTCCACTTAGCTCATCTCCCTGTTTTTACCCCCGTCTGCTGCAGCCATTAAATATCTCATTGCTTCGTTATGTAGCTCTGAGTTAAGATAAGAGACGCCGCTGCCGCTGCCGCTGCCACTGCTGAGGGCTGGCACGCCACCCAAACTCCTCCGACAACAACGTCTCGCTTTCATTTTCCTGGAAAAGTCTGATATAGCTGATAGGCCACGACTCACAGAGGATCCGCTTTTCTGTGTTTCTCTGTGGCTTCTTAGGAAATAATTAGGGTGTTTAATGGCTTTTTTTGCAGGCTGGATCACCCTGGATGGATTAGGGAACACGGGTTTTAGATTCATCCCTGGGTTTTTTAACTTTTGCTCCTAGAAATGAGAAGTGAAACTTATTAATTCAAATCCACTGGATTAGAATTTTCTGCCTCTCTTCATCATTTTGTCACATCATCATTAATGTTAAACCTCCCCCCTCCCTCCCTCCCTCCCTGCCTCCCTCCCTGCCTCCCTCCCTCCCCTCTCTGTTATTTAGGACTTCTGACCGTCTCTAAAAGGGGCCTTTTCCTCGTCTCTGTTGCCGAGGTAACGCCCGTCGGGGCCATGACCACTTTCTGGGGTGTCGATATCTTGATCCTTTCGACGTGGAACACCTAAGATGGGGACGGGTCCTGCTGCCATGCTTCAAGCTCGGGTCTAATCACCGTGACAACAGCCCACTGCTCACCTGGCTCTCCATTAAAGATTTGCCCCTGACCTGCACCCAGCCTCACCGGACACCCAAGCCTGCCTCCTCCCTCCCTTCGCCTCCTTTACTTTCACTCTTTTCAGTGAGGTAAATTCAGAAACTCCTCCTTGGCGCCATGGCAACCAGAGTCTGTCAGCTTCTCCTCCTGTTCCCTGCCCTGGTGGTGCTCCACCTGCCTACTCAGGTGAGAGGGGACTGCTGGCTGATCGAGGGGGACAAAGGCTACGTTTGGCTGGCTATCTGCAGTCAGAACCAGCCTCCGTACGAGACCATCCCCCAGCACATCAACAGCACGGTCAGTACCAACTCATCGTTCCCCCGTTTGTATCCAATCGGTGTAACAACACTGTACATAAAAATGACTCTGTCGTTCCTTTACCTGCCACCGGGGGGGGGGGGACAGTTAGCCATTTCTATTGAATGTGAAGGCAGCTGATTCCTCGGAGGATTGTGACCTGACGTCACCAGCTTTTTTGTGTTTTTTTTTTTTAGGTCCATGACCTGCGGCTGAACGAGAACAAAATCAAGGCCGTGCTCTTCACGTCCATGTTCCGCTTCACAAACCTCACTGACCTCAATCTAACAAAAAATGAGATCAGCTACATTGAGGACGGGGCCTTTGCTGGACAGGCTAACCTACAGGTTTGTAATAATCCTTTTTTTCAAGTGTTTGTTTGATTCAGATGTTTGAAGTTTGCTTCCTCTTCCCGCCCCAGGTCCTTCAGCTGGGCTACAACAAGCTGACCAACCTGACCGAGGGCATGTTGAGGGGTCTGGGTCGAATGCAGTGCCTCTTCTTACAACACAACCTCATCGAGGTCATTGCCACCAATGCCTTCTGGGAGAGCCCCAACCTCAGCAGCCTGGACTTGTCTTCGAATAAACTGGCTCGTCTGGACCCGTCTACCTTCACCCTCCTCAACAGGCTGATGGTGTGTGAACTGGCAGGAAACCCTTTCCACTGCGGCTGCGAGCTCTACAGCTTTCTCACCTGGCTGGAAGCCTTCAACAATGTCACTCACACCTATGATCGCCTCCAGTGCGAAACCCCTCTTGAAATGAACGGCTTTCCCCTGCTGAGCCCCGTCCCCGGACATGGAAAAAATGTCCGTGTCAATCTTTTGTCCATGTGTCATGATGGCGTGATAATTCCAGGGATGACCTCTCAGACACCAGATCAAGATGGTTCAGGGATGGGACTGGACAACCCAGATCAGGGTCTGTACCACCAACCCAACATCTCGTCCACTCCCGATCCCAGTTACAGCCATCAGATTTCCATAAGGCTTCATTCTTTGTCTCAATACGCGGTTTCCCTCATCGTTCAGATCCCTCGGCCGTACAGCAAGATGTTCGTTCTCTCTCAGTACAACCAGAGTTTCGCTGCGGACATCTTGCCTCTGAGAAGAAAGAAGGAATTGATCAAAGTGGACAAGCTTAAACCGTACACCAACTACACGTTTTGCGTGGCTTCGATAGGCAAATCTCAGCACTATAACCACACCTGCCTATCCTTCACCACTCCAGCTTTCCGACTAGAGGACCTCCGAACTAATTCGTCAACAACCACCCACTACATCATGACCATCCTAGGGTGTCTTTTCGGCATGGTCATCGTCCTGGGGTTTGTCTATTACTGCCTCCGACGGCGGCGCATCCAGGAAGAGAAACAGAAGGCTATCAGTGTGAAGAAGACTATCTTGGAGATGAGGTAAGTTATTCTTTTGTACAAAAATGCTTATCAAATAAAATTCCTCTCTTTTTTATTCTTTAAAAAACTTGTTTTTTCATAACATAGAACAATCAAAATGTCCTGAATTTCTTGCCACAAAAGGAAAGACTGTTGTAGCAGAGTTAAGAAGCAGTTTTCATTAGGATGATGGATAATATCCATGTGACTCAGTGAAACCCGACTTTTGTGTTCCTAAGTCAAACTTTCTCCTTCAGGTATGGCCCGGAGGCTGCTGCAGCGGTGGCTAATGACCCAGGTGCTATGCAACGACTCCAGGAACAGGCTCATCACCAGCACCACCATTCAGGAGGTGCCGGAGGCAAACTGCCCCCATCCGCCTCCTCTAGCACTGGCATGCTCCACAGCTCAGCCAACACCACTTCTTCACGGCTCTCCACTTTGCCACAGGTGGAAAAAATGGCCACTGCCTTTTCCGAGGCGATGGGCGGTAAGGGCAACTACATGGATGTGAGGACGGCAGGAGGTGTGATGGAGTGCAGGGAGGGAGGGGTCGCCGGAGGAGCAGGGGTAGGAGGGGATGGAGTTGTGGATATGCGGAGTGGGGCTGAGAATGGGACTGAGGCAGGGGAGGATTCGGATGATGACGGTCACGGCTCGGCATCGGAAATCTCCACCATTGCCAAGGAAGTGGACAAGGTCAACCAGATCATCAACAACTGCATCGATGCGTTAAAATTAGATGCTTCTGGTAACGTTGCAACCACAGCTGAGAACAGCAACCCCATGTCCTCCCAGCCGCCACCTTGTTGTCTTCCTCGGACCCTCCTGCCCCTCTCTCCTGGTCACCCTGGAGACCAAATCATGGCTTCCTCCCCGAAGGTTCATCCAAAAGCTCACGCCCAGCCACATCCTCAGCCTCACACCCAGCCACATCCTCAGCTGCATCAGCAACCACATCCACCTTCTATGGCCCCCGTGCCCCTGGTCATGCCTCTGTCTGAGCGTCCGGGCATCAGTGGCGGTGGGTTTCTCACCCCTCCTTATCGCGACCCACCACCGGCCAATGCCGTACGGCCGCTTCAGAGGCAGTTGAGTGCTGACACGTCTGCGGTGAAGAATCGGGGTGCTACCCCCGCTGTGGCATCCATCAAGAGTAACAGGGTATTTGGTGTGGATATTCCAGAACAGCGCAATGATCCTCCCAAGTACCAAGAAAAAGGAAGTCCGGTTGTTTGCAGCGGAGGAAGCGGAGGAGGAGGTTGCAATGGAAACGGGATGGGTAATGTAAATGGTGCTGGGGTGAGCATGAATGGGGGCAGTATGGGTTGTAATAATGGGAATGGCAGTGGGGTGGGCAACCATGCCCAGCAGCAGCAGCAGCAGCAACAGCACCATTTAGAGGTCCAGCCAGACTACCACAACTCCGAGCACCGCCACTCCTTTCCTGCACTGTACTACGAGGGTGTCAAAGATTTGCCTTCTCCCACTCAAAAGGCCTCATTCCTCAAGCCTATCGGCCGCAACAGGAGGGAAGCCACGGGCAACTACTCACAGCTCTCGCCTTCCCGTCACCACAGCTACAACTCTGGTTACTCTTCCAGTCCAGAATATTCATCTGAGAGCACACTGCGGATCTGGGAGAGATTCAGGCCTTACAAGAAAAGCCCCAGAGAGGAGGCCTCCTATATAGCAGCAGGACATGCCTTGCGCAAGAAGGTGCAATTTGCAAAGGACGAAGACCTCCATGATATCTTAGATTACTGGAAGGGCGTTTCTGCCCAGCAGAAGCTGTGAACCCAGGAGACAGTCCAACACTGAGAAGGAGACTGTACCGTTGGACGCTGACAGCAGACTAACAAGGGGATAGATGTTGATGTAGCAAAACAGATGTTTCTTCTGAGGTTGTCAACACGGACTACGCCCCTGCTTCATCCACTTAGCACTACTTCTCTGGTTGGGTTTGTTTTTTTTAAGCCAACTATTAAGACACGTTGTTTCTGACACTTTGTCTCAACACTACTTCAACTAAAATCCTGTTGTTTGGCTGACTACCTCATACCGGGCACTTTGGTCCATGTAGGATTCCACAGGCCGTGCAGGCACCACAGAACATGCAAAGGAGCCGACGAGGGAGCATCTTCTACCTCATTATTGGCAGACTGTAGCCTGTGGCCCTCCCTCCTCTAAATCCATCACAAAACAATTATTCATGGACACCTGCTCTCTTAAAGGAGCTTCATTTAGTCAGATAATAAGAAGCGGTGAGGGCTGAGGTGCACTCGTTTCACAAAAGCCTGGATACCCGTGTTCAGGGAAGGACAGCAGCTGATCCTTATCAGGCTAATTGTTCATGCTGGCAATTAGCCAGTTCCAGAGTACATCAGGAACGGTGTGAGTTGAGCAGGCGTATCGATGCAGAACACCAACCGCTACACATGTCCGCCGGTGCTTGGCTCTGCGGCGAGTGTGTGTCTGTGGGGTGTTCCGGCTCCCTGCACGTATCCACTGGAAGCTGTGGCCCCTGCCTGTCAGGAGTCTTCACGTAAATTCCTGATTTAATGGTGTAGCACGTTTCTCTTGATAAGGGAAGCTGATTTGTCATAAGGAAGGAAATTTACATTTGAATAAAGGGAGGGATGGAGAAATGATTGCAGGGTGGGGGTTGCTGGGGGGGTTGCCAAGACAGTCGTTAGCTCCCACATTCGAGTAGCCAGTAATCACATTTAGGCGCTCTGAGAGCAGGTGAGAGATGCGCTGCAGCTCATTCTGAACTGGCTGAGATTAAGCAGACAATAAAGGATTCATGTGTCATTTTGAGAGCGAACCTGCATAGAAACTGCAAATGAAGTCAAATACTCCCGATATTACGCCTGGAGATGAAAAGGCAGGCAGACAGAACGCCACTGGGACCTAGTCTGCAGCCCGGCTGATTCTGAACTTCTACTTCCACGGACCTGCAGAGGGGAAGATCCTGTGGACCAAAGTGCCTCACGGAGGTTTTGGCAGATCTGTCTTTTTATTCATTATATTCCCAACTTTTCCAGTATGGTCAGAAAACTCTGTGTTTGTGTTACAACCGGAACATGTAGAACATGAAATGAGCAGGAGCAAGGCTTGAGCTCATCACTGGCAAAAAGTGCAAACACATGTCCACCCAAAAGAGTTCCTATAAATCAGGGCTGGGCAATTGTTTAGCCTGAAGGGCCACAGTGGGTTGTAGATCCTGACGAAGGGGCCGGCCAGGTGGGGCAGGAAACTAACCCCCCAAATGAAGATCAGAGGTTAGCTAACAATCCTGCTTGATGGACTACTGACTGAGAAAATATATTGAAGATCCTGTAAACTGGTCCAACTAGAGATGGATGAGGAAGCTCCAGATGATGTTTGGCCCCACCTTCTTGAGAGGACATGTTAGCATGCTAGCTGAAGGGGGGGTCTGGACCTTTTTCTAACCAGTCAAGCTGACAACCCTCTTCATTTGGCTTTTGGAGAAATGATTGTGAAGGCTCTGCGGGCTGGATTAAAGAGTTCATTGGGCCACATGTGGCCCCCGGGCCTCAGTTTGCCCACCTCTGCTCTAAATGATGACGTGCTGAGTATCAGTGAAAACATTAGATTCAGCAGGTTTCTTTCTTTGACTCTGACCTTTTTTCCTCCGCACTGACCCGTTTGAAACAAGTGTTAAATTCTTTCCCAAATTACCAATGAATTCGTCCTGTGGGTTTTTACCCTCTTACTGCCCACCTTTGTCCTGCTTAATGGGCTAAATGACCGGCTAATCTGTGGAGGCTGATGTTGTACCATCCTCTGAGGTCAGGGAGCTGTGCTGATGTTATTAACTCTGCCAAACTGGGAGCCCGATTGGACTAAACGATGGCCGCCCCCGTCTGCCCTCTTTCCCTCTGTCCTGAAAGATGCGCCGTGACCTCTCTCAATAATGCAGACAGAGGTGAAACAAAGAGGAAATGTTTCCCCAGGAGCCGGCCGGGCCGTGGGACTCCGAGCTCCAACCTCGCCGCCAGCACTCTTTCTCTTTTTGAACCTAATTGCTCAGGAAGGTCCGACGCATCAGACCTGGACTCATTCCCGCCGGTTTTTCTGCCGGGCGAAGATCTGATGATGTGCACAGTTCTTAAACTTCACCCGCCGTTTGAGGTGTGAAGGTGGAATAAATTCTCCATCTGAAAAGGTCAGACAACAGGAGAAATGGCTGTGAAGACAAGGGTTATGCACACGTCTCGGTTAGGAGCCGCCGACCTAAACGTGACACTTGGCTCCGCTTCCGCGGCGCTGAGCTCCAGCGGAAGCAGCAGACGGAAGAACGTGGTGGATCATGTCAGCTCTCTGCAACCGTCCCAAGAAATATTCTTATTTTTTAACTAAACAATAACTTTGATTGCCTGGCAGAAGGTTTTAAACCCGGCAGCCATCGCAGCAGGATTTTAAATGTGCGTTTTATTACTTTAATATTAAATCAGTGCAACAAAATAGCTGCTGGAAGGAAAACTGTAAAAAAAACAGTAGGTATTGAGTTGGAGACTCACATTTAAAAACATTCCTAAAGCCTCATATTCTGCTCTTTTCCACTTGTGTAAGAGCAGCGTTAAAGCCCAGATGATCATCTCCAGTCCATCCACAGTGATCAAGCCTTGCTCCTCTTCTGCTCCTCTTCATCTCCTCCTCTTCTGCTCCTCTCTTGGAGGGCGTCTGACTCCAGTCCTCAGGGGCCAGAAAGCGGTAGCATACCGCGGGGCTGTTGACAGGCTGCGGAGGAACCAGGAGACGTGTGCTGCTCTCTGAGGACCCGAGTCAAACGTTTCTAGAGTCCCAGCGGTGGAATGTAAATGCTAATCAGACGCGCTGTCTTCAGACCCGTCACCTTCTTCCAGGACGTCCGGGTGCTGTGAGGGTTCTCCAGCTGAGGATAATGGTCAGGGGAACGGGGTTTTCGGCTGGTTGCCCCGGAGACGCGTTCCCATGGGTTCGGCTCCTCGTTTCAGTTTTTTGAGCTTTATTGAAAACTGTCAAGTCAGCGGTTGCTTCTTCGGAGTCTCACTGCAAACCTATCAAACAGAAACTGTCAAGTTGGGGACGGCAAAGGATACGGCGATCCCAACCCAACGCCCCTGGAGCCCTGCGCCGGTACGGTACCCACCGTGCTGAAAACTACACAGCTCAGAGGCGTTTCGGAAGCTGCAGATTGGTGCACGTCGAGGAAGCACTTCTGTGTGAAAATGTTTGACAGTCCTGCATTCAGCGAGCTCGCCAGGGCTCCACCCACAGTTAGCGACTTCCTGCATCCTGCCAGTCTCCTGGAAGTCGTATGTATTTCTATTGTACGTGAGAGTTTTATAAATCTTCTGATGCCTTACAGACGAGATTCTGACGCCAAGATCCAACTTCAGCTCGTAATTGGCGGTATTCCGGTCTTGTCGAGGTGATTCTGCAGGACTGACTGGTGACAGGAGATTTTTCACAGGTTAGTCTGGTCTCTAAGGAGCCTGTAGTCATGGAAACCGCAAGTATCCGAATCAAATCAAGCCGGTGGAGTGAGGGACGTTTGGCGCATGTCATGGTATTGATCCACATGTGACGGGCCGGGATTGATGGGAGGGTCTTTGTTGTTACGGGTTACGAGCGGCAGAGCCAAAAGTTCAGGAGGCTTCTTTAAAATTTCACCGTCGGCCAGAGAGAAACGCTGGAGAGCTTGTCCTGACGTTACTGGGCGCAGGCGGGGACAGAGGACGGCTTCAAGGCGAATCTCAGAGCACAAACTCCAACCTCCCGAGCCCACCCCTCCAAGAAGCACAGCGGGAAAACCCAGAGAGCGTGTTTAAGAACGCCTTAGCGCTACTGCTATGTCCAGGACTTTACGGTTTTATCATTCCAGATCTTCTCAGTGCAGTGCTACTACAAGAGCAGATTCAGGAGCCTGTCTTACACGCCGAGAACCAGAGCTCTAAGTAGAATCGGCCTGCGTGCACATGGGTGGGAGGTCTGGGGGCAGGCCAGGCGGAGGCTGCTTCAGCACTTTTCCAACCTGAGGGAATAAAACCAAACGGCTGGTCTGCCAACACAAAAGGAAAGTTCTATTTTTACCCGACAGGAGTGTAGCAAACAGCTCGCGTACATGTGTAAATACTGACCGACTGGACAACCATAAGGAGGACTGAGGCCCGTGCAGCCCTAGCAGACGTGGGCTTGAAGACCTCTGCCGTGGGAGGCTTCCCGCTAACCCGAACCCCCCA
This sequence comes from Pao palembangensis, assembly GCA_015343265.1. Lineage (NCBI taxonomy): Eukaryota > Metazoa > Chordata > Actinopteri > Tetraodontiformes > Tetraodontidae > Pao > Pao palembangensis. The sequence goes on along the minus strand of CM027089.1, from coordinate 996,214 downwards.
GAGACTTTCACAGATGTTCCATTTCAGCCAGCGAAGCTCCTGATCTTTGGCTCTGCCCAACACCAGCTGCTGACTGCGGCCCTGGCGAGGTCCACCAAGCCGGAGGAGGACGCAGGGCCGCTGAGGCTGGTTCTTCTGCTCTGGAGACTGAAGGAGTCGCTCTGTGAGTCCAGCCAACTCAAGCAGAGGAGGATCTACCGGAGGCCTACTGTGATACACACATTCGCACGCAGCAACAACACACACACACACACACACACACACACGCACCAATGTAGAGAATCAGTGACTATACTGTACGTGTTTGAATAGACTAGAATTATAATTATATGGACATGAAATGTGAGAATACACACCACACACACACCTGCAAACACCTTCCCACACACACAGTGACATCATCACACCTGACACCACGAAATATAGACTTCAGATCTCAATCAACGTTTACAGAACTGGTCTTAAAAAGTGCCAAACTGGCGAGGTTTACGAGCCGAGCGGAACCAAACATCTGGACCACTTTCCTTTGCTGTCTCGTCTCTTCTTCACTGTTGTTTCTGCTCTCCGTCGCACTGTTTCCCCCCATATCTGTTCTTCTGTTGCGGCTGTGAATGAAAGTGCTCGTGTAAACGTGGCGCGGACGCCTTCTGATCTGTCGGAATTCCACTGTTTGGCAGGAGGAATTGATGATGAAGGAAACTTGGATCCACATCTGGGCCAGCAGTCAGCTCTAAGATCTGGTGTCTGAAGGTTTTAGGATTTTGTTTCTGTTCAGCTTTGTGGATGTATTCACACACACACACACACACACACACACACACACACACACACACACACACACACACACACACTCCGACCTGTGGAGGAGAGCTGATAACATGCTTTTCACCGCTGGCCTTTTCAAGGCCCTTTTTTCCCCTAGTTCCTGCAAAGAAAAGGTCCAGAAAAGAATGTGTGAGTGGAAGCTTTTGTGAGACGCTGTTGGCAGGAATAATCCACCCATCAATCTGCATCTTCTCTTTCGTTCTCTGAGGTCGGCTGTGTATTAGCTGGTGAGCCTCTTTGCATGAGTGACTGTTGTTATGAGTGTCCATTCTGCAGGTGATGCTGGGGCCGCGTGTCTGAAGTGCTCAGTTAAGCCGAGTCTCCGCCTGCAGGCCACTCCATCCACTCACACGCTCCGATTCACTCACACATGCACAGATCTGCGCTGCTTCCCTGACAGCATCTCTTCTGACCTTGGTTTTCCCACTCTCGTCCCTCCTGGAATGTTGATTCCTGGTTAGCGTTAGCGCAGCATGTTATCAAACACTCTGGACCTACCACCCCCTGCCCTGCGGTGGGGAGGGCAGGGCAGAAATAAATGTGGTCTGACCCGCTCACAGACCCGTCTTCAATCACGCGACGGTTTTGTTTTTGCCTTTGAACCCCCCACGATGCCCCCACGGCTGCGGAAAGAGGCTTATCTGTTGCTTGGATGCTGAAATCTGTAACGTAAACTGTCACGTCTGTGTGGTTGGAAGCTCCGGGTTCATCCTTATCTAACAGAAATGCTTTTGTGACAAAGCACCAGACTGTTCCTCCAGAGGACATAAATCAGACACGCAAACATCACTTCAGACAGTAAGATACTCAAAACACTTGTTTACAGTTTTCACTCGTGTAAACTAGCTGCCGTCAGGAAACAGAGATTTAAAATTAGGAATCCCAGCAAGGACGCAAAACGCCGCCGAACACACAGACTCGTTCAAATATGGGCGTCCCAGGAGAACACAGTGCATTAAACTATTAACAGTGAGCAGCAGCCCCCTTGTCCCTTAAGCATCACTTAGACAACAATTGATTTGCCAGTTACTAACCATGGAACATGATCCAGGCAAGCGCAGCGACACTCCCGCGGGCAAACAAAAGCTGCTAATGCAATAAGAGGAGAGGAGGGCGGCTTCGGATTGCGCCGTTGTCTGACTCCAGACGGGATAAAGGACGCTGGGAAGAAGCATCCAGTCCTTAATTGGTCATTTGTACGCAGCATCTGCGGCGGCTAATACACAGGAGCAGCGTCGGGTGTGTGTTTGCTGCTAGCATCAGTCATGGCTGCAGGGAGGATGCTGCTGGCTCGTTTCCGTCGCTTTTGGCCCTTTTAACCAGATTTCACAGTCGGCAGCTGCTTCAAAGCTCTAGAGATGGATCTTCTCTGCTGCTGGAACGAGGTGCTCCACAAGCACTTGTGGTTCTCACACTGGCCCAGAGTCGTGTTGTGCGTTCCAGCTTTCGTTCTGGGAGCCCGAGGACCAGGTGTGTCCAGGTGCTCTGCTGCTGCCGCTGCAGGGTTCCCTGCTTTCTCTCTCTCTCTTTATTCTCTCTGTCCTGTCTCCCTCTTCTTCTCCTCCTTCACCCAGCCGGCTTTCAGCAGGATGGTTCCTCCTTGTAAGCTTGGTCCTGCTCAAGGTTTCTTCCTGTTAAAAGGGAGTTTTTCCTGCCACTGTGCTGACCTGGGGGTTCCGGCTCTGGGTTTCTGCCTCTGGAAAGCCCCTAGAGACAATTTTAAATAAATAAACTGAAAGAAACGTTCCCCACTGTCATCGCCACTCGTGAACCTGCAGCTCAGCGTTGGAAGAGCGGCAGATACCGATGCGTCCTGTCCTAACGTCGATCAGCTAGCGCTAGACGGCGGCGATGCGGCGCTCGTCGTTACAGTTCTGATCCCAGGCGCTCAGGCTGCCGCTGACATTCGGAACGTTTTCTGCTGTTGAATTTCACGTGTTTACTCAAGCGGAGGCTTCAGGGCTGCTCTTGCAGCTCCGTGCGGTTGTGGTTCAGTCCGATGTCGCGCTGTTGTCCCCAGTTGCCGAGCAATCGATTACAGGCAGCAGCAGCGGTTGCCGAGGGCAATGAGGGGTGCAGGCAAGGTTGCTAGGTACCAGATAACAACATAGGTTCTAATTAATTGCCTTCAGTCACAACATGGGAGGTAAAATGGTGGTTTAGAGCCGCAGGACGCTGGAATATTTAACTTTGAACGTATGTTAATTATTCCCACTGGTGGAAATAAGATTAAATGACCAGAAATGACCCAACTGGAAGGGAGCAGGTCACTCCTGGGACGTAGAAAGATGAGCAGCAGTGGTGAGCAATTCAGTCAAAGCTGAGTAATTAGGTACGTGGTTTATTGGATGAAACGACAAAGCAACATTGTGGAGACACCAGGCAGCACAGGGTGAATATTCCCTCGTCGTGACAACACCAGCCGCGTCTGAGACACCGGCTAAGATCGTCTGAGCTCAGATTTTCCTCCTGCCTGTCTGGACCGCCGCGAAAATCTGGGTTCAGAACCTCAAAAACATCTGGTGCTGCTCCACATCTCTGTCTGTGAGACGATGGTGGAGCTCAATGCTAATCCGGACACCAGCTAAGCTACAAAACGACAGCCTCCGGATGGAGACGTGGTCTCCTGTGGAGGTGGTCCGACCTAATCTGCAACTCTCACAGCTGATGCTACGTTAGCTTCTCTTCAGGATGTTGTGTCTCTAACGTGCACAAACGTTGGGGTGGGCTCGGGTAAATGGGTCTTCTTGTTGTGAGTCCAGCGTGGCTTGTGACTCTTTTATGAGCTGAATTTGTCCCCCTCACACAGATGTTGTGACGGTCGGATGGACGTGGCGTCCCACAGCCGCCACGTTGCTCTTTGTGGTCGTCACATCGCAAATACAAGCTCAATAAAAGCTTTTAACTGGAGCCCAGAGGGAGTGTGTTACACCCTCCAGACTCGTGTTGTTGGCGCAAAGACAGGGAGGGACGAGTGAGCAGAGTGGCACACCGGGCAGGTTGGCTCCAGGACCACTCAGAGGGATTAAAACGGCCTGTGATTCCACCATCTCAAAGCTGCTGCTTCAGACGCTGCAGCGAGACCTTAGAGAAGAGAGGAGCTGCCAAATTCAAGGACCGGGGAGGATTCAAGGGCAGGGGAGGGGATTCAAGGGCAGGGGAGGGGGATTCAAGGGCAGGGGAGGAGGATTCAAGGGCAGGGGAGGGGGATTCAAGGGCAGGGGAGGGGATTCAAGGGCAGTTGTGATGAATGGAGGGACAAAAGAAAGCAAAGAAATTTAGATCAAAAAAGAGAAAGAGAGAGAGAGCAAAATGAAAGAATGGAAAAAGAGAACAAGTTGGGAATGATGTCTGATTACAAACACAGCAGCAGAGCCGGTCGTGCACGTGGAAATGGGTCCTCCAAGATTAGCAAAACAGAAAGAAGAGAAGATGTGAGGAAGAGGAGGAGGAGGAGGAGGAGGAGGAGGAGGCGTCCTGTGAAGCTGCCAACCACCTGATCTCTGATCCTCATCGTCACTGACGAAGACGGCCGGTGAAACAGTGACAGTTTCCCATCAGTCGGGACTAATCAGCTGATGGCTGAGGCGCAGCAGCCTGGAAGCAGAAACAGTCGGCAAGTAAAGGAGAGCTGTTGTTTTTGTCTGTTTGTGGAAACGTCTGCGTCCGTCCCTGAACGCCGCTGGTCGGATTTGTCTGGGCTCTGCTTGAATCCGCTGTCCTCTCGTCTGGGCTTGAGCCGGCTGCTCGTCTATGGGAAACTGGGGGATCAGAGGATCCGGGGGAGATTCGGGGGGTTGCGTGTTTGATTCCTGCTGATTATATGTTTCCGAGTACTGAGCCGCTTTCATCCTGTTTCTACATGAAATTTAGTCCGTAGCTCTGTTTAAATGCAGATGGGAAGAAGGGAAGGATTCTGGGGTTCAAAGGAGAAATGAGAGCATAGAGAGACAGGATGTGGTGGATGACAGCACTCAGGAGGAGACAGGAAGTGATGCTCTCAGATTTAACCATATCAGAAGCTCCGTTAGCATCTGCGCGGCAGACATGAAGCCATCGTGCAGCTAACGTAGCGAAGCAGCTCTTTTGGTTTGTGAGTCCTCAGTGAAATAGTGAATCTACATCTGGAGGTTTTTGTGCGTGTGTGCCAGTACCGAGTGGCTCTGCAGCCTCCGGTAACACCACCAGGCTTTTTTAAACTCCTGAACTGATTTGACGATTTGGACGGTCGGTTCTCCAGAACTCTGAGAGCTGAGCCATTAGCAAAGCCTGCAGAGCAGCTGAGTGATGGCTGGAGATCTGCCGGAGTCGTGCTAACGCGGCAGGTTGTTTGTGAGAACCTGCGTGTGTTTGGATGCTCTCTGCGGGGCCGAGAATAGTCCCAAATTACAGCCTTCACAGCCGAAATCGCTCCTCAAAATCGAGCTTTTCGCTCCAGAACGCGAGGTCGTGTTTATCGCCGCTGCTGCGGAGTCTTTATGCCGGCGCGCTCGCGCTCGTTTCATCCTTCAGCTGAAGGGTAGAAACATCAGGGGCCCTTTTCAGAAAGCAGGTTTAGCGAAAACGCTGAGGTAATTTGTTGTCATTTAAGGGAAACTCAGGGTTTGCGGTTTCAGAAAGCCGAGTCAGTTACCGGGGTAACCTACGCTGTGAAACTAGGGTTTGCTAACCCCGACTTTCTGCTGCTCTTGAAGCTGCAGACTGTCGGGAGAAGAAGCTCCGCCCCGATTAGACGTTTGATGAAGCCCCGATGGGAACGTCTTTGAGTGTTACGATTTAATTGCACCCTCGATAGTTTATTTAACAACATTCTCAGCCCTCATATCGCAGAAAGGCTCTCGCTTTGATATATATATATATACATAATATCAGTGAGCACGTGTCCAAGGTAACCGCCGGGCTGTCAGAAAGGTTACTGTTGCACTCAAACGATTTTAAAGACGTTTGTAGAGTTAAAAAGTCCCAGCCAGCCCAGACATCTCACGGAAGTGTTCCGCAGGATTGCAGGTATCAGTTTAAGCAATAAATAAAAAAACCAGTGAGTCCAGTTGTGTCTGTGATTAACGGTGGCATTTAGTGAAACAACACTAGGTGGCGCCGGATCATATTAAGTACTGAGTGATGGAAGCTAAAGACTTAGCTTTTTCTTTGTTTAGGGGATTTCTCTAATTAAATGTAGGTATCACAGGTTAAAGGAGGCGACTGAAGCTGGTTAATGAGGACAGGCTGAACACCACCACGACAGCTCGTATTTAAATCACATCTGACATGTTTGAACTATATTTTTGTATTTCACCGTAACGTTCTGCTAAATCAACGTGGTGCCTGTGGGGCTGCTCCTGTGATGCACCTGTTGCCACGGTGAATCACGTTATCCGCCTTCCACTGATAAGGCTTTTTAGATGTCCGTGCACGAGCGTTCACGTGTTGTGAGACCGAAGACCCCGAGTTGGCCATTGCAGATTTTGGCAACCCGGCGTTCAGGTTCGACCTCTGAGCCTCGAAAAGCCGCTTTCTGAAACGGGCCCCAGGATGCTGCGGGCCAACCTTCAGGAGACCCTTTGTCTCAGCTGTGGAGATGGTGCGTGAAGACATATCACAGCCGGCTCCAGCTGTTGCCATGGCGACAGCCCCGAACCCCGCCGCGTTTTCCCACGGCCGGCCGGGCGGCTATCTTGGCCATCGCAATTAATGACCAACAATGGTTTCTGTGAAGAACATGTTTCCAGTCCTCACCCTTGGGGGGGGGGAGAACTCAAGCCTGTTTTCCCTTTTCCCGCTGGCTCGCTGCTGAACTTCAGGACCAGCGTGCAAGAGGAAGATGGCGGCTCTGAGTGAGCGACCGCTCCTCTGGGTCACCTCCTGCCCCCACTGAGCCTCCGTCCCAGCGTCAAAGGTGGGCGAGAGTGCAGGAAAACACACCCCTGCAACCCGGCGAGGCCCCGGCGGCTGGTGCGATGGCTACCGTTAACGTTAGCCCCGCCCCTTACCTGCAGCGCCGCGTCTGCGTGCAGGATCAGCTTTCCATCCATCTATGGAGAATGGATTTCTTTTCTCCAACAAGCACCTTCAGGCCAAAATATTGACCCCAAATTCAGTAGCGCTTGAGATTGCTATTACATTTTGTAATTACAATCGTTCCCGCTACGCTCACTTTCCCCTAAACTCGCCCTCAGGACAGACTTTCAGAGGAAGCAGCGTGACTGATGCTCCTTTTCTGCACAATTTCTTCTCCTTCATCAGGAGCTGAAGAGCGCCATTATAAAGGGGCGTGGCCTCCAGTGAGAAATCCAGTTGTTTTACAGTTGTTTTCCTGTTACTTCTCTCTCTCTCCGTCCTCCTGTGATCTTGTCTTTTCTGCGTGTTTACGTTGTTCTCCTGTTTTTCTCAGCTGGTTTTAACTGACGTTACGATGAAAAAACCCTGGAATAACGCGCAGGTTCGTCAGATTGTTATGCTGGCTGACAGATCAGAATAGCGGGCGTGGCGTGGCGTGGCGTGGCGTGGCGTGGCGTGGCGTGCATGATGATGGATGACATTCAGACGCCATCATTACTCGCCCTCACCGCGGTATTACTGTGCTAGCAGCTGTAGCTAGCTCTGTTCCGCACGTCTTCGTGGGTTTCGATCATTTTTTTGTGTTTTCCTTCATTCTGTGTGATTGGTTGCGGCGGTTTGGGCGCCTGTTTTGGCGGGTGTACATTTAAAGACGAAGGCAAACACGATAAATCTGTGAATTTTGTACAAACTGCAGGATGGACTTTTGTACTGAGCCTGTTATCTGTTTACTTGCTGGGGGTTGTTGGGGGCTGGTGGGCTTTTCTCTAAAGGGTCGGGGGCTGTGCAATGATGACTTGTAGAGTATAAAGGTGGAAAGCCTCCCTTAAGACAAATGAAATAAAGTGTTATATTTGCATGATTTCCTGTATTTTCATGAAGCAGATATTTATGGTTGTGTATAGTTGATGTATGTCACATGATGAACTGTTTATTTATGAAAAACGATAAAAAAACACTTTCCTCCTCCACTTCACTTTCTTCTGTGAATATAAATATGCCGCATTCTAAACTCTTTTTTAAAAACCAAATGTTGGTCCGTCAGGATCTGAGTTTTCATCCACAAATGTGATTTTTTTTCATCATAAAGTAGTTTATTCTCTGAGGCTCTGGAGGATCCCGCTCCAGATTTGACCCAAATGTTCCGCCTGTGAGTCAGATGTACACGTCTGGATCAAAGCGTTCTGAAGCAATCCGAGGCGATTCGAGGCGATCTGAGGTGATCCGAGGCGTTCCAAGGCGTTCCGAAGCATTCCGAGACGTTCTGAAGCGTTCCGAGGTGATCCGAGGCGTTCCAAGGCGTTCCGAAGCGTTCCGAGACGTTCTGAAGCGTTCCGAGGTGATTCGAGGCGATCTGAGGTGATCCGAGGCGTTCCAAGGCGTTCCGAAGCATTCCGAGGTGATTCGAGGCGATCCAAGTTTCAAAATGTTCCGAGACATTCGGAGGAATTTTGAAGAGTTCCGAAGCGTTCCAAAGCGATCCGAGGCATTCCGAGGCGTTCCTTACAAGCCTACATCTGCACGTTCTGACTCTGGGCCCTCTGGGAGCCACCGGTGAGATGAAACCACTCCGGGGCCCCACAGCGCTAACCGCAGATTGATCTGTAGGAATCAACTCCACCCGTCTTGATGGGAAGTCGTCGTGTTCTGACCTTTCGGTTCCCTCACACACACACACACACACACACACACACACACACACACACACACACCTGTCTTATCTCCCACCCCCCTTTCCTCTCATCGATCCTCCCCTCTCCTCGGCGAACCTTTAACTCAAACTTACCAAAACAGGAAAATTAAACGCGTAAACGGTGAAATCGTTTACTTTTCCGCCGTTCTTCCGGCTGGTTTGCAGCCTGGCGTCGTCTCAGAGGCTTCTTTCCCTCCATCTTTTTATTTTTGTGCACGCCAGCAGGGCCGTGACAGTCGGCCGTGTCTGGGAGGCGCTCGCCCGCTCGCCCACGGTGCCGCGTCAGCAGTGGTGAAAGCAGGCAGTAAAAGCGTTAATGTGCTCCCAGCTTCACGCACCAGGCGGCTCGGCGCCGTAAAACTGCTCCGGCGAGGAAGAGCGCTGGGAACGGGCTCGTTTCCAGCCCCGTCGCCGCTCTTTATCTCATTTGGTGACTTATTTGTAGGAAAATACAGAGCGCAAAGTGCACGTGGAGCGTGAAAAGCATGAAGCGAGCACTTTTCATTACAGCTGAAAGCGCGCAGACGGATGATCCAGGAGCTTTTCATCCGGAGCCACATTTAAAATAATAAGAAGAATATTTGAGGCATTTTATAGCTGATTATCTGCAGCCCGTAAAAGGATCTGAAACAGTCGGCAAACGCCGAGCCTGCTAGCGGGGAGCCACGGCCCCCCGGGCCCTCTCCTCAGCGGAGAGCTTGGCGTGCTCTGCTGTCGTGAAGAAGTGGAAGGTTCTAACGCGTGCGGACCCTCCTGCTGGACCCCACGGAGACGCTCACGCCATCTGAACGAGCGTGTGATCGGAGGCGTCGTCACGGCTACGGTGCGATGCGGCACGCAGCAACGTTTCACGGTCAGTTTCACGGTGACGAGTCAGGAACAAGGAGACAGAGTGTGTGTTCGTGCAGGTGATAAACACACACGTACGCACAGCTAAAGCAGTGTGTGTGTGTGTGTGTGTATGTGTGTGTGTGTGTATGTGAGTGTGTGTGTGTGTGTGTGTGTGTGTGTGTGTGTAGTCCCTTCATTGACCAGCAAAGTCAATGAAGGGACTATGCAATCAATGTTAATGCACAAATAGACGACAATACTGCACACACATAGAGATGGAGGGATAGAGAGAGAGAGAGAGAGAGAGAGAGAGAGAGAGAGGGGATTAATCCCAACTTTGACCCATCACTAATTGCGGATGCAGCACTATTTTCTGCTGATATGTTATCTCTTTATTGTGCAAAGTTTGTTCTTTTACTTTAAGACAAAGACTCCTGAATGGATAGAGAGAGAGAGGGAGAGAGAGAGGGAGAGAGAGAGGGAGAGAGAGAGAGGGAGAGAGAGAGAGGGAGCCATCAGAGGAAATTAGTCTGAAGAACTTTCTCACATCTTTTGACTGCTTCCCTCTTATCTTTCCTTTCACCCTTTCACTCTCTCCACCTTGCGCTCTGCTGCCACCTCCTCCTCCTCCTCCTCCTCCTCCTCCTCCTCCTCCACACCCACGGTACCTCTCCTGTGACGTGACATCACCTGAAGGTCGTTGGAGGTCACAGTCGCTGATCTGCTGCAACTGTGATGAATCCTTCCGCCCATCGACGACATAAAAAGCTCCAATAAAACGACTGAACGTCTGAATGAACGTGCACGTGTGGCTGAAAAGAGCTTGAAGGGAGCAGCTGAAGCTCTGCGCACATGCGCACGCACGCACGCATGCACGAGCGAGAGCCTCGGGAGTTCATGCTGAGGCGTTGAGTGAGTGAGTCACCTTCACGTGTGACAAGTAACAGTGTTGTCCATCACCCCTGACCCCTGACCCCTGACCCCTGATGTGAGTCCAGATGTTCACCGCAACCAGTTCCGGCTGAATTTCATCCTGGAAATGCAGCAAACAGAGTTTTGCTGACGGGTGGTGCATGCTGAAGCTCTTCCTCCATCAGAGCCTTTCAGCCCCGTCCATCTGTCACATCCCAGCTCAGACGGGTAGAGGAGAAGAAAGTAGCGACTGGCTCCTACACGTGGGAGCGTGTGTGTGTGTGTGTGTGTGTGTGTGTGTGCTCCTTTTCTCCACCTCTGTCGTGTAGAGAATAAAAGATGACAGTTGATTTGGGCTCTTTGGGACCGTGAACCAAACCGGGTCCCTGCCGTCTGGATCTCCAGACACCAGAAGCTCTTTTCTTCCTTTTTCTCCAGCAGATACGGACGTTTGTGCTGTTTGTTGTTAGCGGCCTTCCTGGTCCAGGTGTGGATGGCTGAGCTCGACTGGCTGCGGCTGAGACGTTCTCCTCCCCTGGGACCCATCCACCAGGCCGGGGTCACGTCAAGCTCCTCGTTCGTTCGGCTCCTGGAGGCAGAGTTTGTTTAGGGAAGTCACAGCTGGGTAAATTCAAGTCACCAAGGTGGGAGTTCCGCTCAGCCTCTGATCCAGATTTAGATCCGGCAGCTTTGGACCTTGTTGGCTAAAGTAATCAGGGGCCGTCTCCGCCGACTGGAGCTTTTTTGAGTTTTCACTCAGTTGGGGAACGGAGGCGCTGAAGCACCTAAAATATAACAAATGCGCAGCAAACGCAGTCGTCCTCGTTCCATAATCAAATCAACTTATTCATCACAACATGCACACAAATATAGAAGGTTCTGTCTGGCGCAGACACTTTCCAAGCCCCAGCAGCAGCGTGCACACGTCCAGGAAAGCTTTTAGAGCATTCCGTCTACACTGCTGCCATCACCCATCACATTATCATGCAAATGAAAAATGAATAATGGCTTTCTGACCTTCCAAAACCCAGAATAACCCATTTCTGCGAGCAAGTGTTGTTAGCGGAAGCAGCACTCCGCCTTCCAGCTTTTCAAATTTCCCAATATGTGGGGGGGCTGCACAGGAAGGTCACGGGTCAAATGCATGGAAGTGAGGCTATATGAGAACCTGCGCCGTCCATGTCTGCTGCTGCAGTCAGGAAGCCCGGACAGACCATCCGTCCACGCCGCCTTTAACGGTCTTTCTTTACATCAAAGATTAGACCCGCGCACACCAGATCTGCAGCGTTTCCGTCAAAAATCGGAGCAACCACGGGTGAAATGAGCACATTTTGACTTTTAAAGCGTCTTTCATCCAATATTTACAGCCTCCGAGCGGAGCGGACTGCGTCAGCAGTCGTCGGCTCCGGAAACTTTTTTTGGCCTCGGTTCTTTTCCTTGATCTGGTTGTTGAAGCTGCCAGATCTGGAGTGGGCAGGTAAAGGTCCCGTTTTATACGGAATTTCTCAAGTAGCTTCCCAGACTTTGACTCGAAATAGAAATGTTGGACTTTTGCTTGTCCAGACGACACTTGAGGCTGCAGGAGGAAGGTTGAATTTGGGTTGGAGGGAAGGTCCTGATGACCCTTAAGGTGGAAAAACAAGTGTGTGTGTGATGTGACGCCTATTAAAGCTACAAGTCGAGCTAATTCTTTCCTTGTTACTCCGCTTCCCTCCATCCCCTTCCTCTCATGACAGGATCACTGACAGGGCGAGACGAGAGGTTTAATATTACAGGATTAAGATTTGACACTCAGTCACGGTAACCTTTTTTAATAAGAGCGGAAAATCCGTAATAGAGCCTGAAGATAAATGAGCTCCCTGCGCCGAATCAGAAGCTAACGTCTCAGGATATCACTGAGACCCGGGGGGGTCGCCGTTTACGCATGAGGCAGATAATGTTTTTAAAAAGGACGACACTTCAGCGAGACTCCCTCAGCCTGCAGACGGACTTTTTACTGTTCATAGCTCCAGTATGTACACAGTAAATACGCTACGCTGCCACTGCTGGCGCCATGGAAACAGGGCGGCACAAATGCATCCACAACCAGGCTTGGATCACATGACTGCAGGAGCAACAGGCCTGGACATGGCTTGTGCATGTGCCGCCCTTCTGAGTCCCATCGTTCGTCAGTAGGGGGTCGTGTAAAAGCATGATGCATGCGCTGATTTCTGCGCGTCTGCTACGCTAATTAGGAAAGCGGAATCCAAAGCAAGCAGCTAAATACTGACGGGTGAATGGGTAATATAATCCTGCATTAATAATGGAATCTAGTTATAAATCATCAACTGAGGGAGGGCGAGCTTCATGAATAAGTCACAACTCTCGCCTCAGCTGGATTTAGCACCTCTGGAAGTAGAGACGTGTGTGTACCTGCATCAGGAGCAGAGAAATGTGAGCTGTAAAGCTGCGAACGTGTAAAACAAGGAGTTGGGTGGAAATTATGCAGAAATTGGACTCGTTTTTTGGGCTTATTGTTAATTTATTTGTGCGCATGTTTGCTCGGTGAGAGCAACCTCACAACGTTTCACTCTGAATTATTGCATTATTCAGGCGGGTAAGAGGCGGGCTGAGCCGCTACCAACGCCGCTCGCCATTATGTTTGGATTTACGTCACAGTGATGGATTTCCAAATAACGAAGCGTCTTCTCTGCATTTCTGCTCGCCTGCAGAGATAAAGCTGCACCGTTGGAGCCACGCTGGGGGTCCGAAATAAAGGTACACTCATTACCCACAATCCTTAGCACCCCTGCAGTCGCTGCACAAACAGATGTAAAACAAAAGAGCCTTCAGCACAAATCTGTTGGGCCTGTTTAGAGAAGACGCGTTTAGGGGCTGAGGGACAGTCTGGATTCCTTATGAGCACAATTTTCTTGGCTACATCAAATAGTATCAGCAGCAATCATCACTTATCACAGTACTTCGGGACTATGAAGTTTGACTGCAGGAAAACGAATCTTGAAGAGCAGAGCTGTTAGAGGCTACTGGAATGAACGTTGGTCCCAGTTCCAGCTGACCCCAGAGCCCTTCATGAAACTTAGCCTAGCTTAGTTCTGAACACGCAGAGGTTCGACGGCCCCTCCGCTGCCGGCAAAGCCCTGCCTTGATGCATGTATTATTCATGCAGGCCTGTCCTCCTTCTTCAACATTTACCTCCTCTTTTACCCATAAACGTGAAAACCTACAGCCCTTGCACTAACTTTATTTGTATAATTCATTTTTTCTAAGAAAGAACACAAAGATGTCAAAATAAATTATAAAGCGATGAATTTATGAAATAATTTATAATGATCAGTAATGACATATAATCCTGACATGGGAATGAATTAATATTTTATGGGGTTAATTCATATTAATAAATATTTTAAGATATTGGAAGATATTTCACACTATAGATAATACGACGTGACTGTGCGCTATGCCGCTCCCCACTTGCTAACTCGCGTTTTACAGCTCTGGTAACTTTAAGAAGACTCTTTTGTGCAGTAACAGACGCTTTTTGCGACAGAGCTTTGGCGATGTGTTGAGAAAAAAGTTTGAAAGTTTTTACGTGCTTCCACACTCTCGGTCATGTGAGTCCCCGGGCTAGCTAGACTTCATCGTTCAAGGGGGGAGAGTCCAAGAATCTGACACACGGTTCCCTCACAGAAACACTTCCTGGTTTGACAACGAGCTTTGGTAGGCTGAACGAAGACACCCGCCCGCGTTTCTAGGTGGAGGTCTGGTGGAGCTGTGGGCTGCTGAACAGGGGTCAAATCAGTAAACTTGCAATGGTTTTTCCCAGTCTTCCCCAAAGGCCCAAAAGTTGTAGAAAATGTGCGATTCTTCTGAAACTGTTGTGGCATTAGCATACAAGAGCCATAGCACACATTCCTGGTCTTATTCTTATTTGATTTTATTGAAATAAAAATAGTAGAAAACTTAAGAACAATTCAGGTTTGAGCCCTGACCTTATTTAACATTAAAGCCTACTATGAAAAGTGGTTGATTAAAGGTAAAGATCAAAGCAGCTTAAGCGAGAGCATAATATGATGTCCCCTGGTGATGCCCCCTACTATTGACCATACACTTATCAAGCATCCTCCATGTCATACGAAACCTGAACGTCGTCAGACTAGCAAAGCCCTCGGAGAGCGTAGACCTCCGGCAAGCAGCTCATTTCCTTACAAACTGTTACTTGTCCCATTAGCAACATTTCCTGGAAACTTCATTAAAATCTGTAAAACACGATAAAACACTTGCAAAAACGTAACCTCCTTGGCGGAGGTAAAACAGAGAACAGGAAGGAGTGACATCAAACACAAACAGTATGGATTTTTTATCTGGATTTGTTATTCCTCAGGTAAGTTTGGGAAAGTAAGAACACAACAGTGGGACAACATTGGCCCTGGGGGGGTGGGTGGCTGGCCTATTTCAACATTTACCATCCCACCATGAAATGATCCCGTTACACTTCCTCTTCTTCGAACCTCTGTTGTTGGGGGGCGGGGCCTGGAGTGTATGTGTTATACTTGTTATTATCCATTTCAAATGCTGAGATCCAAACTGGTTTCAGGCAGGTGAGCAAGGGCAATCACAGCAGAGGAGGATCATCTCTGGCCTTTCTCTGGACGCTAACCAGGCACTACACAAGGCGCTAAATGCCTGGAGACCCTCGTTTAGAAAGCTCGCATGTGACTGTGGGGCAACGGAGGAAGAGCGGAAGACTCAGGAAGTGCTGAGGGAGCTTCGAGCTATCCTCAACAAACTGACCCCTGGCAACTTCGGCAGCCTCATGAAAAGATTGTCACGGCTTGAAATCAACACGGAGGCGAGGCTGAGGGCCGTCATCGGCCTCATCTTTGACAAGGCGGTGTCGGAGCAGAGCTACTGCCCCGCCTACGCAAAAATGTGCCACCATCTACTGGGGGTGAGTTGGTGTTGTGGAAGTCTTTGATTGTTTGGGAATTCATGAGTTCCCAGGTGGAACAGGTGATGTGTATGTGCTTCCACGTTGTCCTCCCCAGCTCAATGTGGCCACTGAGGATGGACATTGTGTGACCTTCCAAAAAGTTCTGCTCTGTCACTGCCAAAGCCAGTTTGAGAAGAACCATAATGAAGAAGATATGATCAACATACGAGGACAGCTGGACGCCACAGAAAATGTGAGTCTGACCCTCACCGATGGCAGGGAAAGACGCCCCCTAGTGCTGGACTGAAGTACTGATTTTACATCTGATCGCTCGCGGGTTGTGATGCAGCTGATGTTTATCCTCGCAGGAGGCCGAATGTCAGCAGCTCAAGTTCAAGCTGGAGGAAGTCCACTTCACCAGTCGCCGCCGTTCGCTAGGAAATATGAAGCTGATCGGCGAGCTCTTTAAGCTAAAAATGCTGACGGCAAACATTATGCACAACTGCGTGGTCAAACTCCTGAAAGATGAACACGAGGAGTCACTGGAGTGTCTCTGCAAGCTGATGTCTACCATCGGCAAAGATCTGGACACACCGAATGCCAAGGTGCACACACTCACTCGGAATTTCTGATGTGACTTTTACCCAAGGTTTTATTCCCTTTGTTTTCTCTAGCCCGACATGGACCAATATTTTGCCCACATTAACAAGATTATCCAGAGGAAAACCACATCGACCAGGACCCGCTTCATGTTGTTAGATGTGACAGAGCTGCGAAAGGTCAATAGTAATTAAGTCTTCATAAACATGTAACAAACCTAAACGCTGACTGAAGAGGTGAATTTCCAGCTGAAAATACGTAGAAGCAAAAATATGTAGCTGAATTCATTACTTCAAATAACTCAATTAATTGCACGTGAACCCCGTTTGCATCTGACTTTTTTGCATTTGAAAGTCCATTTTCTAATAAAATTCCTCCTCAGAATAACTGGGTTCCTCGGAGAGATGAAGAGGGTCCAAAAGTGATTAGACAGATCCACGTTAAAGCCGACCGGGCTCTTCCAGGCCAAGGAAAAGGCGGGCTAATTAGTGAAAAAGGAGACTCCAGATGCCAGCCTCCAGAGAAGAAGGGAATGACAAACCCTGATGACAAGCCCTCTGCTAAAGACAGCAGAGGAGATGAGTCTGAACATTCGGACCTCACTTTTGCCGACGGAGATCAGTCACACAGGAGCGACAATGTTCCGCAATGGTTTGAAAGATCTGACCTCAACTCCGACCACGAGGACTGCCTCCTAGGTAGCGCTCACCACAGGGGCCAGTTTGAAATCTCCACCCTTGGGGATCAGTCGCAAAGGAGCAGTGGTGACAGTACTGGCTCTGAGAAACCTGAGCTCACTGCCAGAGCTGACAACCGGCGCAACAGGATCCCTCACAGCGATCAGTCGGACAAGCGTGATCTCACTTTTGATCGTGAAAACTGGCACCTCAGAGGCGACGACCACATAGAGAAGTTGGGTCGAAACGGCAAGTCCTCCAGGGGTGACGATTGGCGTTTGAGGAAAGGTGGTGGCAGGGACCACCTGGACCCATCTGATAGCCTCTCTGAGTCACAGAACTGGCGCGGCAGAAGGAAAAACAAAAGTGCTGACCAAGAATCCTCCAGCTATAACAATTGGCGCAGAAGGCGCGCTCATGAGAGGCATCACCTGGACCGATTTGGTAACTTCTCCAAGTCCACACTTAAAGGTTCTGGCCAGGAGAACTCCAGTTATAACAACTGGCGCTTCAAGGTAGATCATGAGAGGCATCATCTAGATCGATCTGATCACCTCTGCAACTCACAGAACTGGCGAGTCACAAGCAACAACCGAAGTTCCTGGTATAATAATTGGCGCTTCAAGGGGGATCATGAGAGGGCTCAGCAGAACCGATCTGAGCATCTCTCCAACTCGCAGGACTTGCGTGACACAAGGGCAAACAGAAGGTCTGGCCCATCGAATGCAAGATCCAACTGTGAGTGGCGCAACCATCAGAGCAAGACCAGTCAGCACAGCAACAGACAACGCAGCAATCACACATTTAAGAGAGTAGAGGACACGTCCAGCAGCGAGAACTGGCACGCCGCAAATGAGCGAAAGCAGCTTGTCCAAAAGATTTTAAACCTGGACTCTGAGAAATGGCGTATTAGGCCTGATCGCTACAGATCTGACTGCAACTTTGAGAGTGAGACGCGGCCTCACAGCGAATATGGGGACAGGAATCAGTCGGACCGCCTTGCAGTCAGACATAAACTGGATTCTCGGGAGCCGATCAAGAAGAGGCTCGGCGCCAAAGACTCAGAGAACGAAATGGAGAAGGTCACAGTGGAAAACAACCTGACCAAAGACCTGACGAGGCTCCTGCGGGGAGAAACCTCCAACCAGCAGCTGACCAACTGGATCCAGGTCAGTTACTTTCTCAGTATCTTTACAGGCATATAAAAAAGTACTCAAAGCTCATGACCCGTGCAATTATTATTGGTATGTAGAAGACTAATAACCGGTGTTATCGCTTCAATGTTCAGGCAAACCTCAGCAACCAAGAGCTATCATCCGCGGAGTCTGTCCACGTTTTGATGACATCAGTGTGCCTAAGTACTATTGATGTCCGTAAGTGACGCAGCAGCAGCACAAAAAGTGAATTTAGAGAAAACCCAAATCAGCTCTGCAGTCATTGGTCATCACATACCTTCAGTACTGACGTGAGAGCTTGTGCAGTTCCAGGTGGTGTCCACCAGCTCAATGGAAGCAAAATAATCCAGTGGTCAGAGATCCTAAGGAAGTACCTCAACAATGGCCGGAGACAACGAGAGGCCCTCAACGCTCTGCAGAACGTAATGGAGCAGAGCAAGCCCCCAAACAGTCAGTGTCTTTTTACGTGTGGGTTTGTTAGCTAAATAATTCAAAGTTATAACGAATTTTACAGAAACTTTGATAATTGGCCAGAGGATAGATGATTACATATTGGTGATAATCCAGATTCTGCATCCAAAGATGAAAGACCAAGGGGGCTTTGATCATAAACCAACCTACTGTCCTATGAAATCAGCTGCTCTGGCAAGATCAGAGTGCTTTTCTAGTAGTAATTAATAGTTAATTAGTTAACAGCACTCGTTAGTTTTTCTTACGTTGGGAACTGATGTCGGGTTCGTATCGTTGCAGATGTGATGCGATTGCTCATCGACATCCTCTTTGACGAAGAAATTCTTGGGGAGGACGTCGTCTTCATCAGGGAATCCTCCGCAGAGCCGACAGGAAGCGATGCCTCCTTAAAATCAGTTTGCGCCCTCTTCCCTCGGCTGCACGAGGTCAAGATTTAAGGTCACATCAGAAGAATCCCTCAAGAATTCCCGAGGGTGAAAGTGGGAGTCATGTTTTCACGCTGCTGCAGCCGCGTATCAACGAGGTTTTTCCATCACGTTTTTTAATGTACGTTAACGTGAGTTGAATCAGCTGGACAAAAGAAACAAGCACATAAATAAATAAAAAGATAGATAAAAGTGTAGAAGAAAGCGTGTGTGTGTGTTCATGTGTGTAGACACACACCACAGCCTGAATGACTCATTCATCATTTGAATGAAAATAACAAAAAACCAAAATCTAAATTTAATTTACTGCATTAAGTTCTTTAATTACTTCCTAAATGTTCACGCTCATCCAACTTATCGCGCTCTCGCACCGAGAGAAAGGAGGACTGGAGTGATTGAGTTCAGTTCCCACAATTATCAGGAGAGCTGCCTTCAAAAAAGTACAAATTGAGTTAGAATCCTCGTTTCTTGTGGCTGCAGATGTCTCTAATTAGAGGTCAAATGCAAATTGTGTGTATTCCTCAGGATTGCTGGAGTGTAAACGCAGTAATTGACCTCAAATTCAGTTCATTCTTTAGAAACCAGCCATGAAAAACCTGGCTGAGCCGCGTACAGCAGCACTGTGACTTACACAATGGCTCGTTGGATCACAGCGCAAGTGATAGGACGACCAGCAGCATCGGCCACAGCGCCGCCAAGAGGCTGGTCACAGTAACGCGTCCCTTTGGTCCAGTTACGGCTGATCGCGGTTGGAGCTGATACGCGGGGATTTGAGCTCATAAGTGGATCCGTTTACGTGCGTGTGTGCGTAAAACCAAAGCAGAACCTCCAACAACCTGCTGGTGCGACCAGGAGAGCCACACAGGACTGCAGGACAGGAAAGGGGGGTGCGAGTGGAGCTGCGCGTGCGCGTGGGCGCCGCTCCGTCACAGAGACGCGCGTCCATATAAGATGAGAAGGTTGCATAACTGTTGCCTTGTAAACACAGTTGGTTAAATCTGCGGTGTCCTGATAGCAGCCTGGTCTAAACGCTTCTCTCACCTGTAAACAAGTGCTGAAAAGTAGCTTTTAATAGCCAATCTAATTAAAAACGGAGAGGGGATCCGTCACAGGCCAGACTTCATGAGCAGACTGCGCCCTTAAATAAGCCACCTTTTTGCTTTTAGAGGCTTATGTTGTCCTTCTGTTGCCTCCGCGACGTCTGACAGCCGCTAACCGCCACAGACAGGATTTATTCCCTGGTAAAAGCAGCCCAGGTGGCCCCCTGCAGGGCGCCAGGTGGGTTTGCTCATCTGGCTGGGCGTGTTTCCGCCTCACCAGCGCATCGTTTCATATTCAGCATCGTGTCTGAAAACCGGGCACCAAACCACTGATCTCAGATCAGATCCCGGATCAGACCTTCCATTCGCATTCACGGCGTGGCCCCACGGCGTGGATCGATCCACCCGCAGCGAAAGAGCCGTTCACGCGATTCACTCTGCAGATCGATGAAACGTACACACAAGATGTTAGGTAATGTGCAGCAGCCGCTCTGAGCAGCAGCTCTTCTGTTGGTGAAGGCTCAGATCGCTGCCTTTGGGTTTGGCGCTAATTAAACCCACGTACAGTCACGTTCATCCGGCTGTGCTGGGCTGTCAACGGTATCCAAACTGTGCGCTGTGCTGCCTGCGCATGCGTGTGATTGTGCACGGGCGGGCGTGCCCGTGTGGATGGTGGGTAATTGCCTCTGGCCTAACTTCTCCCTCCATTCGTCCGGCGCGATCGAAGGCGCGGTGGAGGAGCAGCTCTGGCAGGCCGGCGTGTGTTCAGAAGCTCTTAATTGGATTTTGTTTGTTTTTTGGTCTGGTCTGCTCGTTTCCAGATGGGATGATTGCTTTGCTGTGTCGCCTGTTGGGTTCTTTCATTTGTTTGTTGTTGTTACGCTAACACGTGCTGATGCTAATGCTAATGGTTAAGCTGAACCTGGCCTGGCGTCCAGCACACGAGGTTCTGCTCCGCTTCCTCGGCTGGAGTTCAGCTCTCGAGCCCATTTGAAGTGCAATAACGTTCCGGCTTCTGCTCCAGAACGCGTCCTCACTTAGATCCACTTGGCCGCCATTTTTAATTCCTCCTGCGGCTGAAATCGGTGCTGTGGGAAACTGGCGCGAGTCCAAGCAAAGGCAGTGGAAACCAGGGCACCAGGAAATGAACAACGGCGGCCTAATTAGCCCCTGGAGCTGCAGCCTGTGCTTTAGTACATCTTGTCCTGGCCAGGATGAGGAGCTCCAGGAAAATGGTGCACGTTTATCTGGGTCTCAGTGTCGCTGCTGCTCCGCTGGCTGCTGGCGTCGCTCTCCTTGCAGAGCCTGAAGGCGTCAGAGCAACTGTTTCCTGCAGCACGTCTGCTCAGCTGAGAACAATTCTACGTTTGCAGCTCAGAGAGATTGTTAGAACATCCCATATTAGCTTCCAGTTAAATGCAAACTGGCTCCTGCCAGATAATCAAACAGGCTGTGAAATGAGCTGGAATTTTGGGGAGAGCGCTTCCAAAAATGCTGATGCTGGTCTTCAAATATTCATCAGTTCACTTACTGGCTTCGGCTTCGCATTCGGAGTCTCGACGGCTTTATGCTAAGTCTGGTTCGCCCACAGGCAAATTCCTCCGGACCCGCTGAGGCCAACCGGTCTGCACGTGGAATTTTCCCTCTGAGTGGATGAACTTGTGGAAAAATACTGTAAATGATGCACATTTCCTCGTATCGATGACGGTGCTGCTGGTAGCGTTTGGGTCTGTTTCCCGAGTGAGGAACCGGCACGTAGAAGCAGGCCGCACACGTACGGATGAAATACCCCCGAGATCCGCGCTGCATTCAAAGGCCCCCGAAATCAGAGGCCTCACGCTGGAACAGATCATTTTCCTGACTGCTCTCGTGTGGGCGGATGAGGATGATGGAAAGTATGAAATGCAAACATTAGCACTGACAGCAGGATACATATATTAATACTTAACACCGTCTGAATCTCTGAAACTTCCACAGGCAAAAAGCTCCGTTTCACTGCTGCGTCGGCTGCAGGCAGTTGAGGAAAATAAGCAGCTTGTGGAGCAGTTGGAGGAAAATGTGGCGTTGTCTCATCTGAAGGGAAATCCTTTTAATTGTTTGGTGTTTATGATAATTACTAAATCTTTCGGGTTGTGCATCCGCCCGTCTGAATGACGGAAACGCCTTTTTCTCAAACTAAACTTCTGCAAACAGAAGGCGCCGGTAGGAACGCAGCTGAGGGGTTAATTAGCAGCCCCGCTCTGACGCGGCTCTCGTTAAGTCTTCACGTGTGCACGCTTGCTTGTGAATGGATAATTAGGTCTGCAGCAGGTCCTTCACATCGATGCTGTCGTGATGGTGGGACTCAAACTGCATCCGTAAGGTTAGCCTAGCTTACCGTTAGCCATCAAAGTCGTGATTTACAATAAACTGTAAATAAAATCAAATGATTAGTAATATTTGCAGCCCCAGAACCTAAAACACCATCACCGATGAGCTCCTGGTGTTGCTATGGTGACCATGCTATCTCTGCTAATGTCACATGTGTGAGAATATTAGATAAACATGATCTACTTTCAGGTCATCATGAGCGGTTTGGGGTTTAAAAAGAGTGAACTGAGGCGGCCCCAAGGGGGAGCCAAGGGAGGACTCCGGATTAGCCACCCTGAGGACCACTTACGGGTCCATTAATTCCTGTCTCTTTAAACGTACGATTCGCGTTTGTGATTGGGTCTGCTGAGAAACAAGCGCCAGACGAGCGTCTCCTGCTCCAGGTTGTTCCTGAGGCGACGGCGTGCACGGGCCCGACCCGACATTGTTCGGTTAACGCGTAATGTGTCGCTGATCAGTTTCTCATTAGCGGCGCTCGTCTCGGCTGAACTCCAGCCCGAGCGTGAAAGGACTGACGGGAGCTGCTGCTGCGCAGGAGACCAGAAGCACATAATCAATCCCAGAGTGATGCCACAAATCTCCGCGGCAACAGAAAAGTAGCGATGGTGAATTTTAAACGCACGATAAATGTTGATGCTGGAAAAGAGGTGGGCTGGAAAACGGCGCACGGGCACATGTGTGTGTGGAACCAGTTGCTCATGGACAATAATAGCCATTAAACACACACACACACACACACGTTGTGCATTTTCATGGCTTCTTTTCTCTCCTCCGCTGTTCTCGTTCGGCCTTTTTCAGGCGCTAAATTTACTTTAATCTGATGCGTTTGAGTTCGGTCCAACGTTCTCTGCGACGGGCTCGCCTCGGCTTCTGTCCGCGCCGTCTGCGACGTGCTAATTCACAGCGGGCAGAGCGCACGAACAGCGTGCACCAACTCGTATCCGTTCTTGACAGGCGGATACGGAGGCGCTGCGTTTGGGGCCCGGGTTCTGACGGCTCGGGTGTGAGCTCCCTCCTTTCTCCGGTCTGAACCATCCCAGGAAGTTAATAAGACTGCACAAGCGACAGAAATCATCTCTTATCTGTTTGAAAGCGGCCGCTATCAGATGTTTGACAGGGGCTAATTAGGAGACGAGGCCGGAGCGTTTCATCGTTATGAACCTGATCGCATCTGGGCTCCTTTGTCGTTTGGTCGTGTGCACACCCGGACGGTGCCCTTGAGCAAAGCTCATTCATCTCTGCCTTTGGTTCCACACAGTTTGAGGCAGGAGCCGACTCTGTTTGACGGATTAAAGGTCGCCAGCGTGACCCCTCCTCTGCAAACTCATAACTTTACCTTTATCTCCACGTCAGGAGGCTCCTGGACTGTTCCTGCTCTCCACGGATAGAGAGCTTCTCCACATCCATTCATAATTTTAGGGCCTGTCTGGAAAGCTAAAGATATCGCGACTGACGCGGTGCTAACTGACTAGCTAACGTAAACTCGGCTGACGAACTTCCTGTTTGCTGGAGCTGATTTGCAGCTTTGAGGCTGCTGCGAATCCAGCAGAGAGAGTTTGTGAGTGAGCCGCAGCCAGAAAGTTGGTGTTTTACGAACACAGAGGAAGAGCCAGGGGAGGAAAGAAGGAAAGACAGAGCAGATCGTTCCCGACGGCGCGAAAGCAGAGGATGTGATGGGAAACAGGCGCGTGTGGGTGGAGGGGCGGAGCTTGTTCACACGGGGAATTAAACAGGAAGCAAGAGAAGTGGAATATTTGGACAAAAAGCAGAGTAGGGAGGAGCCAGAGCATCAGGTCCGGCCTCTGCGCCGATAACGTGTAACTAAGGTGTAATAAACACGGTGTGGAAGAAAGGAGGGTGATTTTATCTCTTCAAGCTGTTTTAGAGGGATAAATCAGCCAAACATGAAACGTTCCCTGAGATGTTTCCTCCGTCTTCTAGTCTGCAAACTTTCTCATCAGCGTATCGACGAGCGGAAGGCGACCAAAACGCCATCGATGTCTGAGGGCTGCGTGTTTGTTTCTGTGGACGTGCAGATGGGTCACAGGTTATTAATCACACGCCGCAGCAACAGGCCACCGACTGAAATCAAAGGCAGCGCGGAGGGACGGCGACGCGGTAATGAAGGGAGGAGAGGGAGGAGAGGGAGGAGAGGGAGGGAAGGGGCGATGGCGGCGGCGGCGTTAATTAGGAAGAGACAACAAAGGCAGCGTTTTATGAAAAGAGTTGGAAATGGCTGGAAATGGGTGAAGGTGCGAGGAAGGGAAGGCAGCATGGCTTAAACATCAGCCCGTAAGCCTCTTAGAGGGACCTTTAGAAGCCGGGTGATGGGAGGAATGTCAGATGAGTCCTTCCTCTGCCGGTAATTACGCTCTATCTGCGCATTAACGGCTTATTCAACAGGGCAAGTGTATTAAAGAGGAGGAGATAGTGAAGCCGAGGACAGAGCGGACGGCTGCCAGACACTTGTGTCAGGGTCAGCCTTTTCACGCGGATGTCTGCAGGTTGATGGTTCCATTCCTGCTGCAGGGATCCTGCTTTTCTGCGCCGCAGTCTCATCTGTTGCATGTGCTGTTTTTAAACACTGCTTTGCGACCCCCCCCCCCCACCACCACCACCAGCCTCCGCCTCCGTAAAATCCTCATCAGCTCCCTCATCCCAAACGACTCCGATGTTCTTCCGCCGAATATAACATCACATTTACATACTGTTCATTTGCAATTGTGTTTATTTTGTCCTATCTGCATAATGCCTCATCTGTAATGCGGCGGCTGTTTTGGGCTTTAGCGAACGGCGTCTCCTGCATGAAGAGTTGCTTTAAAAGCAGCTTTTCTTCGGTTTCTCCCCCTCCGCACACCGCGGCGGAGCCTCTGCAGGTCTCTGGTCTCCGCAGGGATGACTGTGATGCTCTGTGGAAGAACACCAGGCAGCCGTGCCCTAAAAAACTCCTGTTTGAATAAATGTAGCTGATGCTAACAAAAAGCTGAAGCTTCTGCTCTCCTTGTCTCCAAAGACGATCTGAGATCTCAGGATGAGTAAGCGTTATGATGTGAAATCACTCTGTGGCTCTTTGATGCTCTTTGATGCTTTGACCACGTCAGTGCCTGATGCAGACGTTCCTCCACACCTCTCGTCCTGTCGGAAGTCTTGGAGCGCCAGCGCAGCCCGGTGGCTCCTGCTCGGCTCCTGGATTGTGCTGGAACTCAATTTCCCAGAGCGCTGGCTCCAGCAGGGCAGCCCAGCACCCCGCTAATTGGTGGCCGAGGAAGTGGAGTTAATAATCGGCCGAGGTGATGGATTACAGGTGAGCGGCCTGGAAGAGGAGGCTCACCTGAGCCCCAGGCAGGGAGGGGGAAGCAGTCCGACAGCAGGGTGATAATCAGAGTCACGCTAACGGAGGCTCGGACGGCGCGGCGGGCACGGCCCGGAGGTGGCGGCTGTGCTGACGCTGACGCTGATGCTGTTTAACACCGTGGTCTGGCCCCGGGGCCAAAGGTCTGTTCACATTACGCTGAAGTGTGGAGCCAAGCCAAGAGCATCTTCTCTGCACACGCGCACGTGTGCATATTTAGCATATGTGGCGCACACACACGCCCTCACATCATGTATGCTTTGTGATTACTGAATCAATAAAGTGTGCAAAGGACACGAGTGGTTGGAGACGCGGAGGTCGCGCCCAGTCAGCTGAAAAGGATTCTTGTTGCTAACATCAAAAGCTAAACGCCGCGTCGCTCCGTCTAATTGGAGGATGATGAAAGAGCGAATGAACACAGAGGCTGGGTGGATGAGTGGAGGAGGCCAAGGTGCAAGACTGAGCTAAATCAGGAGCAACAGAAAGGCTAACACGGAGCAGGAAGTATGGTTTGGGTCTGGGCCGCAGGGGTCAGGATCCTGCAGAAACTGTGATGCTTTTAAATGCGGCTTCCTTCTGACTTTCCCTGGTAGGAGCAGCAGAGGCCCTGGAGAGAACCCAGGTGGTTGGGCTGCAGCTTCAATCAGGCCTTTAATGAAGCCGCTGGTGGAAGAAGCGCTGCCCAGCCTGCGTCCTGAAGTGGGTCACTCGGGTTTTTGTTCTAACACCTAAACACTTTCTTCTCACTCGTCTTCTCAGGACCTGCATGTTTGCTGCATCTACCCTCCATCAGAGCTACGTAGTGAAATATTCACACCAGGGCGGACGTCAGAGGTCAGACCTCCTCCAACCCGATCCTTCTCGCTCCTCCTGCACGAAAACTCTGGGATCTGGGCTGCGCTTGATGGGGGAACAATTAATTAAAAGTGTATCTCAGGGGACGGATAGAAGGACATCCTGGAGTTCAGCTCAATCCATTTTTAAGAAATGGAGGGAATAATGCAAATCTGCCTGCAGCAGGTCATCTTCACACGCTGTGTGGATGCACAAAGTGAGAGATTTAACAGTGAAAATCATCTTTTTTACATTATTTTGCAGTCAGGCTGGATTCATGATGCGTGCTAGCATTTATTTAGATCCTCATCTTTTCTCTCAGCATCGCCTCTTTTAGGCCCGTTTCCTCCCAGGTTGAGGCCCGAGCAAGTCTTTTGAAGTAACTCGGCCTGCACATGCGATGGAGCTTGTCATATAATTGGAAATTGTTTTTAAAGCGGAGGTTTTGCTAGGTGTTTTGGTGTTTTAAATTTGACATACACTTTACATCATCCTAGCCGGGCTCGCGCTGGATGCTAATTGCTTGGCTTAAGGCTTAAAAAGGCAAAAGGAGCTGGACAGACTCATTAGAGGAGAACAAAGAGGGACAATAAGAAGAAGTGTGGAGGGGAGTGTGTGTGGTGGGGAGCGCAGCAAAGGCTCTTCTCATCTCTGTTGCCAGGTCAGGGCCCAGAAAGCGTCTCAGGTGAAAGCGGTCGGTCTCGCGTTGCTCCTCGCGGCACATGTGGAGGCCGATGGGTGCACGTTTGTTAGCCGAAGCGATTAAAACTGCCATCCAACACACACACACACACACACACCGACCCTGACCGGTTAACCCTCTTTAGCCGTCACCTGGTGCACCTTTTCTCCTCCGCGAGGCTGAGACACAGACACAGTCAGGGCGCGACAGAAAAACCATTTTATATTTCATAATTGGTCAATTTTGGACACCATCTGTGAAGCACTGCTAGCATACGCCGGCTCTGAGCCATGCTAATGTAGCATCCTGCTTTAATGGCTTGTTTTGAAAACCCGTGCCAAAGTCTCGCAGGGCTTAGCTTGACTGCTACTGTATGCTAATTAGTGGGCTGTGGGCTTCAGATGAGATGTGAGGTGGACCTCATTAAACAAGGAACAAGGAGAATCAAAGAGAGGGGGAGGAGGAGGAGGAGGAGGTTGGTGGTCTCATTTCTCTGCTCCAGAATGGGCAAACCGACGCAGCCAAGTGGCAAAAAGGCAGTCCAAATATCTTCAGTGCTGCTGGCTCATCAAAGTCCTCGTTTCCCGAAGCACAGATCCTGAACACCATCTAGCCTTCGTCGTTTTCAGGCCCGTTACGGCAGGCAGACGTTTCCCAAGAGTCCCTCAGTATTTTAATGATATTACACATAATCTCTAAAGTCTCTCACTTGTTTCTGTCTCTTTAAACGAGCACCTTCTGAACACGCTGAAGTTGTGGATCATGCTTTCTGCCGCTAGCTTCATGATGATGATGTCAATTTCAACCTCCCACACCTCCTCCTCCTTCTACATTTAATCACCACTAGCGCCATCTCCTGGCAAATGGAGTTAAATGAAGGTGGACACGCCTCATCAAAACTTCTAGTTCTACATTTCAGAGTCTCGTAAGCACACGTACGTTTTCCTGGCTGAGAGCCGTCTTTCTCCCTTTGTTTCTCGGCAGCAGACGGATGGCAGATTTCCTCCCGCAGCCACGCGTTTCCTCTGAAAGGGGCCGTTGGTGTTTCGGTTGGTGTCGCATTGCAGCAGCGACGTTCCCCCGAAACGTTTGCGCAACACCTACACAATCAGGGCTTGATTGTGAGCAACGCTTCCTTCCACTTGTAAAGACTCGCACAGCAGCTCCGTGAACAATTACCCACAAGTATCCAACACTGGCGGCGCGCTCCAAGAACAGGTGGTTTATTGTTGAAGGAGACAAAAGGCGCCGAGCGTGCTGCCAGATGCATGGCGTCCGACAGCGGGCCTCCAGGCACGGGACTTTTGTTCCCCCAGCCTGGGCTTTATTCGGGCCTCGCCGCCAGCCTCGGCGGTAGTCATCAAGCTAATCAGCCTACAGTCTTCTAATCAGGGTCCTGGTTGCGGAACGCTAACGCGAGGGTGCGCGAGGAGGCGGAGGACAGCAGCTGTAGCCCACAGGCCCAGTTCTGACTGTGCACCATCACTCTTGGGTCCACTACCACTGGGACTGGAGTTCAGGACCAGTTCTCCGTCTGCTCTGGCCTCTCCCGGAGATCAAGCACGCTCGCGGTCGTGAAGCTAAACATGCTCGGCTTGCTTCTGCTGTAGCTCTCTGAGCAGTATTTAAACATTTATTTAGACCTAATTAATCTCTGAGTCCACACCATAAAGCCCACCGAGGCTTTGTGATTTCACCTCAGGGCTTTTCAAATAAAACCCACTCAGCTTGACAGTGCAAATAAACTGTGCCGGAGGTTTATTGATGAGTCAAATGCCTTTATGTGGATTTCGAGGGGGCAGAAACCAAACCAACCGCCTCGGGTTCATTATTCGTGTCTGAAATTCTATTCTATTCTATTCTAAATTAAAGGTTGGAGTCCTTGTGCTCGGAGAATAAAGACACAAATGAATAAAACCACTTTTCTTTTTTTTTTTTACAATTTACATTTCAAAGAAAATTCAGTCTTTCACCAAAATCAGACCCGCATTTCAAACTGGGCCTTTAGTCCTGAAGCTTGCGTCTAGAAGTTCCACCAACCGCTGTGCTTTTAAAAGTGCTCAGGAAGTGAAAAGCAGCCCGTCATCGCTTCATTTCCCCGTCCGTCAGCGTCACAGTGACCAGAATCCTGCGTCGGGCGCACGATGCTTGATGAAAACGCAGAAAGATGAGGACGTTATTAAAATAAAGCAAAGAAACGTGCTGAGAAAGAGGAAGATACAGAACCGGGAAGTAGGTTAGCAAACAGCCAAACCCAAATTCTTCTCTGCTCCTTCCCTGCAGCTGGAGCTTTACCTCCATTGTGCTCGTACCAGCCTGACAGTGTCGCAGGCTGTCACACCAGGCGTGGACCCTAAAAGGGCGTCCTTTTGGACGTGTGAAAGTTCTCCGTCCAGTTTGGCTCCACCTGTGGCGAAGCGGCGAGGGGCTCAGCGATGCTCCTGCGGCCGCCGCTCTGCCTCAGGCGCTCAGCCTGTGTGTGCTAGCACAGAGGTATTACGCAGCTCAGCGATTTCCGTTTAAATTTCCCGTCGCCCCCCTGAGCGTGCCGTCGCCGGGGTGCGTTTGGGAGGTCACGGATCTTTAACGCAACATTCTGGCCCAAGATTGGAACAGTCAAACGGTTATTTTGGTTCCAGGAGCTGCTTTTCATTTGCACAAAGTCGTCGTTCTCTCCCGGACCAAGAGGAAACGGCCGTGAACAGACCCTCTGATGGAAGGTTTGCCTGGAAAACTGGAAGAAAAAGGCTGTAAGGAGGCTCCCAGAGCCACAGCCCCTCAGAGATCCAGCGTCCGGGTCCTCGCAGGTGCTAAAGAAAACACTGAAACGAGACGAGACGAGTCCTGATGAAAGTGTAATTAAAGGTGTTCGTGCTGCTGCATCAGAGGGAGACGCTGGAAATGACCTTGTGTCCCTGAAGGACACCAGATCTGCAGGACGGAGCAGCGCCACTGTCTGCACGTTAGCGCTGACTTTCATTCCTCCGTCACCTCCGCTCCTGCTCTTTGAAACAGCACTTTGAAAGGAAAACATCATGTGAATATTCCACACTCGCAGGCACGGCTGCCTGTGATTGGCTGACTGCTTCCTGAGGTCTCCCCAGCTCAGCTCACTCTGGCCTTGGTGAACGCGAGCATGCCTGATGTTGAATTAGCTCCATTACGAGCCGCTCACACCGTTATTTCTTCCTCCAGACCCCATGGCTCTCTGCTCTTCCTGTTTGTCACATCCATCAAAATAAAAGCGCTGCAGAGTTCAGGGGGGGAGCAGCCCTGAGGGTTGACCCGCTTTGCCCTGCTTGTCACCAGGCAACGGCTGCAGACCCTCCGGTGGTTTCTGGATGTCTGACTGGGCCCTCGCGGCTGCCGCCTGCTAGGTAGTAATTGGCTGGCTGGGTCTCCTGACGGCTGGTGGGAGGATGCAGGCTCCTCCACTCGCAGTAAGACGCTGCTGAATGTCATTAAGCCAGGAAATGAGCACACGTTTGCTAGGTTTACTCCTCCGAAGCTGTGAGAAAGTCTTTCTTTATGACATAAAACCTGAGCAGAAACCTGAAGAGCAGCTTCTTCAGGAGAACCTGCCGATGGTTCCATCGTTCCTGCTCCTAAATGTGCACCTTGTTTCTGCGTGTGCACGTGTTAAAAGCAACACCGTAGCAGCAAAGAGCTCTGGAGACCACCCTTCTACAGGAGGAAGGTCCAGAGAGAACAGCTGCCTGGTGTTAGAGGACAAAGACGCTAATTTATACTAATCTCCTGGATTGGGTGCTGACTTTGTAACTGAGCTGTAATTAAAGTCGTCATGAACGAGTGCATCAGTAAACGACTGTACCTGCGGAGAATGAAGCAGGAAAGTTGGAACGTTTGCAGTTATTAACCAGCCGTGTCTTCAAATCGCTCCACTAATGTGTTTTTTTACGTTGTGGCTCCGTGAACACAGAGAGCTAAACTCATCCTCAGCATATTTACACCTAGATGTTCAACTTTAAGGAGGCTTAAACAGGATTTTTCGCAAAAGTGCACAGTAAACTTTATTTTCTACATAAATTAGCACATTAAACTTTATGTAAACTTTATGTTCAGGCAAGATTTTTTTTAAAAAAAGGATTTTTCCAGCGATAAAACTGACAGCTGAGTTTTAGGAGTCTTTTTTTATGTAGCGGAATAAAAAAGGAAGAAGAAAAGGGGAGAAGCAGTCAGTCATTCAGTTGTTTTTAAACAGAGGGATGAAAACCAGTTTGGGGTTGGGTGGAGGTGTGGAGGCACTGACGCGCGCATGTCTTTTTTTTTTAAACTTTCATGTCAATTACACTCATTTCCAGCAGGCTGTCATTGCTGGAATGTGAAAACAGGTAAAATGAGGCGTGAAAACACGCACCGAGACGGTGATAGTTCTTATTGGAAAACGGTCCAACGGCGTTCTAAAAAGTTCAGACAGAATAATAACGTGAGAAAAGTGGTGAAAGAAGAAAACTGGAAATGGAAATTTATTCACACGCCGGTGATTCATTTTCCTTTATCCAAACGACAACAAGGGCCCGGACAAGAGTCTAGACTGGGGTCTGCACAGGAGCCCGAACTGGAGTCTGGACTGGCGCCCGAACTGGAGCCTGGACTGGAGCCCGGACTGGAGCCTGGATTGGAGCCTGGACTGGAGCCTGGAATGGAGCCTGGACTGGAGCCTGGACTGGAGCCTGGAATGGAACCTGGAATGGAACCTGGACTGGAGCCTGGACTGGAGCCTACACGGGAGCCTGGACTGGAGCCTGGACTGGAGCCTGGACTGGCGCCCGAACTGGAGCCTGGACTGGAGCCTGGACTGGACACCCTCTTTTCTCTTATTCTTCCTCCTCTTTTTTCTGCCTGGCCTCACAGAACCAATCATTCTCTTGAATTTCCAGCAGTGGTCCCATTATGGATGATTGCCAGCCGCTGGGTGGACCCGGCCCTCACAACAGCTTTAATCACAGAGAAAGTACACAGCGAACCTCCTGCATGTGCTCCGGGCTCTCGGCTGATATTAGGCTAGCTGATGAGAAAAGTGGCAGATTTAGGAAGAGCGGACCGTCCCGGCCCCCAGCCGCCATCTTCAGAGCTTCACTGAAAACGAGGAAGAAGGTGTCTCAGTCACTCATTCATCTGTTTCTTCCTGTTGAAAGGGACTTTTTCTTGCCTCTGTGCTTACCTGGGGGTTCCGGCTCTGGGTTTCTGCCTCTGTAAAGCACCTAGAAACAATTTTATTGTAAAAGTCGCTATATAAATAAAACTGAATTGAATTGAAATATGCTGCCTCGGACTCGGGTTGCATTAGTGCCCCCTACCGGCCACAAATATAGTAGTTTTATCCAGTTTTCCTCGACCTGAATGAACATCTGGAGCCACTTACGTCATTTTAAACAGCAGAAAACTAACCATTAGTCTCTTGTCTGGCTTTCACAAACTCAGTAGGTAAAAGAAGAAACCTGTTTTTGATGGAAACTTCTCATTCGCCTGATATTTTCAGCTGATTGTGCACTATAGCGTTTAACTGAACTGGACCCAGGTTCCCATCTGCTCCATCATCAGTGACTGAAAACTGCTGAAACAGAGAAAAGTGACTCATTACGGTCGCGTCTGCTGCCAGAAACACACAGATTCAAAAGAAAAAGGACTCCATCTCATCCAATTATTATTTAAGTAAAAGGCTTCTTATTCTTAAAATGGTAACAGGCCTTAAAATAATTACAGGATTATGGACGGCTGCATATTTTTAAGTTTTTCTTCTTAAGCTGCAAGTTTTGGCTTGACAGTTGTTTTTTTGTTTGTTTGTTTGTTTTTTAAATCCCTCTATGATGGACTAAAGAAACATCAGCGGCCCAATTAAAGGTAGTCACACGTCTTCGTCCGAACGCTTTGGTGTCTTTGATCTCTGAGGGAAACATGTCATCAGTCCTGGTTAATACCAGTATGACCTTTAACGCTGGCCTGGTTTCACTGGTTTCACTGCAGCAGTCAACGTCAGTCACACATGATGCGACGTTTGAGAATCAGGAGCTCCGTACGTGAGCGTGACCTCTGCCCAGCCTGCGCTCCCGTCCAAGCACGTGTTGGTTATCACATGTGACACGTCTCCGCGGGAACACGGAGACGCGTCACGGTTGTCTCAACCGCTTTCCATCGGCTTCACACAAGGTCGGCCCAGAATCATCTGTATTCATGGCGCCTCCGTCTGGTTCCCCGGCCTGCAGGCTGCGCGTGCCCTCTGCCTCCACACCTCCACCGTCCACCGTCCAGCACCGCCTGCGTGTTATGATGAGGTTGTGCCTCTGACCTCGCTGCTTCCAGGCTGATTATTGCAGCGGTGAGTCTCACACTCATCTGTCAACTCCTCGGTGGGCTGTTTCTCTGTTTTCAATGAGGTCTGAATCATTCAGCAAATGGTGCCGGCGTGAGGCTGCCTCAGCCACGGCAGGGAGGAAGGAATACTGAGTAACCACGGAGATGGAGGGAGGGATGGAGGTGAAGGAGCGAGGGAAGAAAGCCATGTAGGAGCAAAGCTTGGAGAAGCTGGAGGATCTGATGCCCCAGTGAAACCACCGCGTTTCAGCCACACGGATGAATCGGGAGGATTCCAGCTCCAGCTCCAGCTCCAGCTCCACCGCGGGCAGATCTCATCCGGACCTTTCAGCCATTTTAGCTCAGACCACCTTAAAGGAAACGGCACCATTTTGACCTCCCCGACTGTTTATTTGGATCAGAAACGGTCTGTGAAACAGAAGCAGCGCCTCCGGATCTCAGCTCAAAAAGACAGAAACAGTCGCTGGTAAAAACCTTTAGTGTCCGCGTCCATCAGTAAACCGTCCGGAGGACGGAGATGAACCTTCCCGTATTCTTCCACGAGTGTCCACGTGGGCGTGGGCCAAGGTTCAAGGACACCAGCTGGTGAGCGGGTACAGCATGCAGTGGACGCTCTTAAACCTGAGACAGAAGAGCAGAAGAGATGTCGGCTTTCGTTTAATGTAATTTAAAAAAATTCCTCAAACGTGGCGGTCAAAAAACGCCCTCAGGGCTGGTTTCAGAGATGTCCTCCATCAGTCTGTCCTCCATCAATCAACCTTCAACTGCAACCTGCTCCCACGAGCGCGTAACTAACATTTAAAAGAGGGGCGGGCCAAGAGGACTGCCTGGTGGTGCTTTCACGTGTTCTCCAGCTGTTGCGTGTTTGTGGAGGTGGAGAAGGGCGCGGGTCGTTCCCAAGGTCCTGCCAAACCCCAGGAAACAAACACGTGCACGTGCAGAATAAATGAGAGAAAAGCGGGTTGACGGTGACGTTACCATAGCGACCTTCTCTCCTGGTGGTAGAACTGTAAGAAGGTCACTTATTAAGGTTTTTATTGCTGTGGCAACAACCAACCTGGAGGGGTCGTCCTCTTTAGAGAAGCTCCCTTTGAACTCGATGCTGTTCAACTTGTTCTCAAACATCCCATAACTCAGGGTGACCTGCCGCAGACACAGCAGCCAGCGTTAGCGAGCGCAGAAGAGGAAGAAGACACGACGAGGGACGTGGGCCCACCTGCTGCGGGACGCTGCTGTGGCCGATGAGCAGCAGGTTCTCCAGGTGGGAGTGGAAGAGCGAGGAGCGCACCATGGAGGCGCCCACGCGCTCCTCCACGATGAAGCCCACCGTGCAGTCGTCAGGGAGACGGATCCTTGCCGACGTCCGCTCGAACTGGGAGCCGCTGAAATGGAAACCAGCAGCTTTCCATCATCACCGGGGCAGATTTGGGTGTCGGGCGCTACTAAAGGGCCGGTTGGTTCCACACGTGCACTGATTTGTGCACAGCAGCAGGAGGAAACTGATAAAAGTGTCTCTAAGGAGGGAAAATTGGGCATGTTTCCGCTGACCTTTTCCACAACGGACGCAGCTTTTCTGATTGATGGGCTAGGCGTCGCCCTGCGGCGCTCGTTACCAGAAACAATTAAGCGGAAGCAGATCGTGATTCGTCACGGCTGTTTGTCCAGCTGCTTGGTTGTATTAATGAGCCCAGCTCGTTTGGCTAACGGAGCTGGGGTTAATGCTACCTGGCCCACGGCGCCATCTTCTCCGCCAGCCGCCGACTCAGGCAGAATCCCGCTCCGCCTGTGGCGAACCAGAAGTGGACTTCCCTCTGGGACAGAACACACACACACACACACACACACACACACACAGGCGTCAGCACGAGCAAACAAACGGGTTAACAGAGAACAGCGACATCTCCCAACACGGCGCCCAAACCCACCAGGTCTCCATTCTTCTCCTCACTGCTCTTTCCTTTCCTTTCCTTTCCTTTCCTTTCCTTTCCTTTCCTGCCTACTCGTCCCCTCTGTGCATCCTTTGATCGTTTCCTCTCCTTTCAGGCTTCAGATTTCTCTCTTACGCTTGTCAGATGTTTTTATTTCTCTTTAAAACGTGGTTTCGTCTCCTTTCCTTTTACTCTGACACCCAATTGTTGAGATAGTTCCTTTGTTGTCGTCTCTTTTCCTCCCCCTCTTCTAACAGGAAATGGAGAAAGTGAGGGAAGACGAGGAGGAGGGTGC
Organism: Pao palembangensis; assembly: GCA_015343265.1. Classification (NCBI taxonomy): domain Eukaryota; kingdom Metazoa; phylum Chordata; class Actinopteri; order Tetraodontiformes; family Tetraodontidae; genus Pao; species Pao palembangensis. The sequence goes on along the minus strand of CM027089.1, from coordinate 960,781 downwards.
TTCCTCTCCTTCATGGCGCCCGGCCTCAGCCGTGCGTGGAAATGATGAGGCCAAAGAAATGAGAGTTCTGCTTTGTGGCATAAATGAGGGCGATCAGAAGACGGGATGTGACAGCAAAGAGAAACGGGTGAGAGAGAAAAAGAAGAGAGGCGCTAATCAAGGAGCGCACCGGCTGCACCTTAGCTTAATAGCCGCAATAACGGCAATGTGAATCCTGGATTAAATTCTAACTCAGGTACTGTTTCTGAGCCTTGAGAATTCTCATTTTCCTTCCCAGTATTTTACTGCCCATCACCTGCAGCTGGAGCTTAGCTGCTCTGCTGGATGAAAAGTCTGATAATAAATGTTCAAAGTGCTGTTTTCCAAATACCTGAATCTTAAAACTAAAAATGCACTGAAAGGTTTCAAACAGTTGGAGGCAAACCGTTAATCAGAGGCCTTTGGATGTTGAGTTGCTTTTTATTTTCCACAGAAAAATCCCCCGACGGCTGTGGGGGACGAGTGCTGGGCTGGTTACCGTTTTGTTGCCCTCCATCAGCTCGTGGGCGGTGATGGGTTTGTCCAAGCTGGGTTTGCCCACGTAGACGTCGCCGTCCTGGGGGAAGCATGACAGCAGCGACAGCAGCGCCTCCGGGTTCAAGTAGTTGTCGTCGTCCACGTGACAAAACCACCTGCAAGACATTAACGGACATGCTAGTCAAAGCTGAAACAGCCGTCAGGCTCCACGTTACTGAGCTGCTGCCAAACTACTAAAAAACTGTCTCCTTTCAAACCGACAGGCCTTTTCTCAGGCAGAAACCCTGAGCGGGACCGGGCTGGTTTCTGCCTCTTCTCAGGGAGAAACCCTGACCGGGACCGGGCTGGTTTCTGCCTCTTCTCAGAGAGAAACCCTGAGCGGGACCGGGCTGGTTTCTGCCTTTTCTCAAGCAGAAACCTTGAGCGGGACCAGGTTGGTTTCTGTCTTTTGTCAGGCAGAAACCTCGAGCGGGACCAGGTTGGTTTCTGGCTTTTGTCAGGCAGAAACCTTGAGTGGTTCCAGGCTGATTTCTGTCTTTTGTCAGGCAGAAACCTCGAGCGGGACCAGGTTGGTTTCTGTCTTTTGTCAGGCAGAAACCTCGAGCGGGACCAGGCTCAGAAGTGCACCGGAATGTTCCGACCCAAATCTGACCCAAAGCTTTGCAAGCATCACCAGTAAACGTCTCACCTCTTGTCTGAGGCCATGAAGGTGTCGTACTCGGCAGACATCTTACAGGACAGAGCCTGCTGGCTGTGGTCGGAGTGGCAGCCAGTGACGACCACATTCACACCTGCACAGACGCAGGAACACGTGTCACCTTTATTCTCCGTGATGGAAGCTCATTATTGATGTTATTATCAGATGAGTTCAGGGAAGTGATCTCCAGACTTAATGAGACAGTAATTCTAGTTGTCATATTTAAGGTTCCTGCAGAGATCAGCTTACCTTCTGCACGCAGGTTCTCATCCTCCGTGTCCGTGAAAATGAATGTCTGATTGAAAAAGAACAAAAATCCATTTAAAAAATGGATTCACCAGGTTAGATTATTTCCTCAGTTCTGCTAATCAGAGGATGGATGGATTCACGATAAAAGACGAATAAAGAAATAGATGGAGCAATGCTGACCTCTACTGGCGAAAACATGAAAAACATGCACTCGCCCAAACTTCTGGAAATGAATTGAAGCCACTTTATTTAAACAATAGTTTAATTCAAACGGATTTTTTTTTATTACATCATATTCAAAAAAATCTTATTTAGGAAGAAAATATAACTTGGTGACATCATCCAGATTCAGTCAGGTGTAACCCTGCTCCCTTGATCTGACCGTCAGTAGATCGAGTTTGCTATAAAACAGTCAAAATGCCGTCTTGACTCGAAAATGCTGGGACAATCTCATTGCAGAAACTCCGCCTGCAGCTGGCATCCCTGAACAGTTTCATTTCAGAACGATAGAAATCTGAACGGATGACGAGCGCTGAGACCTGGAGAGGTTTGCACCGGGGGATTTGAACAGCCAACCCTCGCTTCGCACTACATCTCCACACACCCCGGGGCTGTGATCACGCCAGACAGGCAGTAAATAACCTCGGAGTGGGACAAATCACCCGTTAGATGAGATAAACACAGAGCATAAATCATGTTTTATTCAAGAGCTGCAAACGCCGGACGGGAAGCCAGAAAGCCGAAACGTGCTTGGGAGCTTTCGGCTTGGGTCTGCGTCTCTGACGGATGCAGAGGAGGCCAGCAGAGAGGAATCAGACATGGATTCTGCAGAGGACCACTCAGGGAGCAGCCGGGCACTGATGAATCTGCAGCCTTTCTCTGAACGGTTTCTGTCACGTATAAAGGTTCCGCACAGACTTTTTTGTATTCTGTTAAGATCGTACTTCCTCAAATAATTCTCTCATTTCTCCATCAGGCAGATTCTTTGGGTGGATTTACACGTGGGTTTTACATCGGTGGGTCTCTCCAGCGCAAGCAGGGAAACCACGCACATAGGCCAGGAGTCCAAATCTTGTTGCAGAAAGTGGTGAAGAGATTTTATTTCCCTTAAACTTTGATGTTATGTGACCCTTCGGCCAGAAGAGGGCGACATATCTCCACTAACGCATAAAAGCAGGTTGCCTTATCGCGGATGTTGCTGCCTGGTTGCTGCTGCTGCCTGGGTGCTGCAACGTGTTGCTGCTGCTGCCTGGTTGCTGTTGCTGCCTGGTTGCTGCTGCTGCCTGGTTGCTGCTGCTGCCTGTTTGCTGTTGCTGCCTGGTTGCTGCTGCTGCCTGGGTGCTGCTGCTGCCTGTTTGCTGTTGCTGCCTGGTTGCTGCTGCTGCCTGGGTGCTGCTGCTGCCTGGGTGCTGCAACGTGTTGCTGCATTTGCGAACGCGCTAGTAAGTGACCCAGGTGCATGCTGGGAACTGTTAAATCTGACCCTTGACTCCTGAGACTTGTGATTTTCATGTTTAGCAACAGACACTGCTGAGTTAAAATGACTTTTCACCGTGTGTGTGTGTGTGTGTGTGTGTGTGTGTGTTTTCGTGCCTGCGTGTGTGATGAATTTCTGTTCTGCATTCTGTCTCTACACTTCCTGTTCTGTGACCAGCTTCCTTTTCAGTATTGTTAACTGCTGCTTCCCTTCAACCCAGACAGCCTGTATGCACCGCTTCCTGTGTGTGTGTGTGTGTGTGTGTGTGTGTGTGTGTGTGTGTGTGTGTGTGTGTGTGTTCTGCATCTTTCTCTCTTTTGACTATCAATCTATATTACAGGAAAACCTGGGGTCTTGTTTTTAGTATTTCTTTTGCTCCAGGCTGTGTGCTGTGATGTAAAAACAGTTGTTCATTTCTCATTTATTTCATTCACTCTAAACAGGTGAAACGTGGAGGATTTGAGGTGATTCTTCCAGTGAGAGACAGACAAAGAAACTTGCTGATGTAGATTTGCTGTCACTGCTCATCTGTTTCACTTATTCCACCAAAGGAAACTGTGATATTGAGAGAGCAGATCAAGTGTGTGTGTGTGTGTGTGTGTGTGTGTGTGTGTGTGTGTGTGTGTGTGTGTTTGAGAGCGAGAACTGCTACTTGAACCTGTTGATTAGCATCTCAGTTTGAGGGATTTTGTATTTGAAGTCTTCAGACTTTAAATTTACATTTTAACCCAGCAGAACTTCAGAACTATCAACCTAAATTATCATCAGTGGATTTAAAGTCGGTTTTTCTTCTCTTAAATCATGAATATGATTATATATAACCTTATGGTGAACCCCTCAAATTGTATTAGCTTATATAGTTGTTATGCTTTAAGGAAATCTCTTCAGATCAGAATAAATGTGATGACATCATTCTTAGCATGTTTGCACTATTTTGCTTATCTTTAAAAGCAGTCATTATTTTAAAGTCCTTACGAGTGTTGTGCTTTTGGTCACAGATTAAAAGCGTCGCCTGGTAGCTGCACACGCACACGCACGGTTTAGTTTTACCGTGGCTCTCTCAGAACTCACCTGCGCCTTGGTCCTGGAGATCCAGGTCTGCAGCAGCAGCGCCAGGCGCGTCCCGTGGAACCTGCCGGTGGTCTTCACAGCGATGAAGACCTGCTCCAGCTTCAGCCGTGAGCTGGAGACGGAGGCCGAGCTGCTGCCGTTGATGTCAGCCGCTCTCTGTGCGTGTCTGGAGGAGTGCGGCAGCCGCTGGACGGCGGGGCTGCGGCGCGCATGTGGAGCGCTGGTGCCGGCGCGTAACTGAAAATCCACGTAGAGGATGACGAAGACGGCGAAGACCACAACAGGTAACCTGCGACACATCCATTTTTTATGCATGGCAGAAAAAGCCATCCAGACTCCAGGAAATGTTAAAATCTGCTGTCAGAAATCTTCATGTTGGCTTCTCGGTTCCCCTCAAACAACCAAAGAAAATTCGGCCCAAACGGGATCTGGGTCCGCTTTCAACTGAGCTGTTGCTCCATTAAGGCGGACTTTCTTCTCATGTTCTGGATAAAAGTCACAAACTGATGGTTTGACTGTGTCACAGTCTCAGATCAGCCACAAGCGGCCAACTGCAGGCGCCGGACGGTGGAACTTCCTGTCAGACACTTCAAAATAAAAACGAGCTGAGCAGAATTCTTCATGATGATTAAAAACCAAAAAAACACGTGATGAAAGTAAATCCGATTAAGTTGTTTTCTGCTAGCAGGCGTCTTTAAAATCAGCGTGTGTAAAATGTCTACTTATCGTTTAAATACTGTCAACTGTGACAAACAGCTGCCAGAAGGGCGCAAAAAAGCCGTTTCTGTGAACAACCTGTTGGGTCTGGAAACCACAGTGGAACTCTCCACCTCTTCCTTCCTGATCGGAGTTTTCTGGGGTTCAGACGAGTCAAAAATCATAATTAATCATCAGAAAGTTGCATTTTGGATCTATAAATTCCTTAATGAAGATCAGGTGTCAGATTTGGAGCCTGAACTGAGGAAAAAAAGCACAAACTCCTCATTAAGAGATTTTTTTGTGAGTATATTTTGGATTTAAAATTTGATAGGATTAACATTGAAACCAGCCTTTATGATTTATGGACATGTTTGTTCAGACTGCTGACCCGTCTTCTGGACCGGTCTCTGTAAACTGGTCCGGTTCTTTCACGGGTCTGTGCCGCCTCTCTGGGCCCTCGTCGCCACCTTTGTTTATTTGTCCTTTCTCAGCGTTCTCGCCTTACATCCATCCCTCCATCCCTCCCTCGTATCACTCCTGCTCACCCACTGACCAGCTGCTTTCCTCCTCTCCACCAGGACCTGGACCAGGTCCGGCCCACCACTGTTCTGTATCCCCGCAGGTAAACCAGAGACGTGGGCAGCCCACCCAGGCCAGCGGAGGCCCAGAGGCCCAGCATAGACTTACGGGCTCGCTGAAAAGAACCTTTTCTTGCAGGACGATCCCGCCAACACCTCACCGTGAACAAAGAGCCGGGGGAGTCCAGGGACGGGCCCCCTTTCAGGGCTTTGTCTGTCTGCTGGGACTTGGACCACAGTCAACAACTGTGATTGGAGGACGGGGAGAGGCCATAAGGTCACGAGCTGTATGTGGTTACACTCACTTTTAGAATGAAGCTCCTCTGACAACCTTTAAACATGGTTTTTAAGATGTTTCTGGATGTTTCCTGCGTCGTCTCAGTGAAAGTAACCTTCTCTGCTCTGCTTGTAGCTGCTGGAGAGCATCAGCGTGTCTGTGACATGGAGAGACATGGGTAAAGTCACCTGTGTGTGTGTGTTTCCCGTTGAATAGTGATAGGAGACGAACAACATCATGTAAACGAGTGAAGCAACATTTTGACTCAGCTTCAGTTCTGCGAACGTCCTCTTGCACAATTCTTCCTGTTCCTGCCTTTTAAAGGAGCTATTAATACATCATTTACACAGAATATTTGGATAGCGATCTCATTAAAGTGTGAAAGTATTTCCACAACATCTAGTGGGCCACTTGTTTGGATTTCGTACTCTAGGTTTGATATCAAATAACAGGACAGACCTTTAGCCTGACAAATCATGTCTTTGGAAATAAATTAATTACACACAACTTATAAATGTCTGTACACAAAGTTTCCAAGCACCTTTTTCAGATATAATCCCAGTTTTAACTACATTTTCACCAGTTTAATCCGCCCAGTCGTTTCAATTTGGATGGATTTAGTGCATTATTTGACATGGTCACCAGAGGGCGCCATTGGCACATACAGAACGTGTGTCCATAGAACCCTACGTAAAATAGAATATTAATCAAACATTTTTAAGTCTATTCACGATCTCTGACTCACAAACATTTTCATACAAGCAGAAATTTTAACATGCAAGATGAGACTAGAGTGTATTCTTTTTTAATCCGCCTTTAATTTAAAAAAAATCTGAACATTACGTCATAACCTGTAATTGAAAACGTAAAAATCTTGTCAGAATAGTATTTGTATGATTTATATTTTAACATTTTTGGGGTTTATGGTCTAAAACAGGACATATATAAATTCCCAAAACATTTTCGTTCGTAAATCTAAGGAAAATATACCACTGCTACTTAGAAGATAAATGCAATTCTTGTTATTTTTATTAAATTATTCATGTTTTCCAATATAAAACAAGTGAGCAATGACATTTGTAGTATTTTTTGGCCAAACAATGACATAAAACCTACTTCTCAGTCCCGCAACTGTTGCTTTAACAGCTAAAGTTGCCTTTAAGCAAGGCACCAACGAAGTCAACAACTACCAATTTCCATATCGATGACGTCGCGTACGGAGACTTCCGGCTTTCTGACCACGCCCCCTCGCAACAAGAAACCGATTCTCTCCGGGACCAGCGAAGGAACCAGAACCCCAGGGGCCACTGTCGGAGCCATGGCCCACGCCAGTATCTCGGTGACGGAGAGCCAGTTCCGGTGTCCCGTGTGCCTGGACATCCTGGAGGAGCCGGTGTCCACCCCCTGCGGACACACCTACTGCATGTCCTGCATCAACAACTACTGGGACCAGGCCGAGTCCGGGAAGTTCAGCTGCCCCCAGTGCCGGGAGATTTTCAGCCCTCGGCCGCTGCTGCGGAGGAACACGGTGCTGGCCGAGGTGGTCGACAAACTCAAGCTGGTCGCGGCCCCGGAACTCTGCGTCGGCGGAGCCGGCGACGTGCCCTGCGACTTCTGCCCGGCGGAGAGCAAGCTGAGGGCGGTCAAGTCGTGTCTGGTGTGCCTGGCGTCCTTCTGCGAGCTCCACGTTGTGCCGCACCGGCAGGTGGGCACTCTGCGGCGGCACAAGCTGGTGGCCGCGGTGGAGTGTCTCCCGGAGCGGCTGTGCGCTCAGCACCGGCTGGGTCTGGAGCCCGCGGAGGGCGGCTCGGAGGCGGACGCCGCCGTGGAGTGGAGCGGCGACTGCCTGCTGTGCGAGGCGGACCAGGAGGAGGCGCGTAATGTGGACGCCCAGAGAGCCAGGAGACAGGTGCAGACAGTTTAACTACACAGTTAGTTTATTTCTTAAGGATCCAGGTTCACTTAATTTAGAGCTTCCAGGCTTGTAGGTCGATGAATGATCAATTGTCTTTTCCATTCAGTCAAAATGTCGCGAGCCAAAAGCTCTGATTAGTTCTCAGTGAGGAGGAGTGTGTGGAAGAAATGTATATGTTAAAAACGTGTTTTCGTGAGTCAGCTGCAGCTTCAGGACACTCAGAGGATCATCCAAGAGAGGACGAGGAGAGGAGAGAGAGAGCTGGAGCAGGCCCAGCAGAGTCTGGAGTCACTCAAGGTCTCACACGCACGCACACGTGCACTGATGCTGAGGCATTGTCGGCAAATGCAGATGGAAGTTTGGATATTTAACGCCTCGTCTCTGGGCTACAGGTGTCGGCCTCGGCTGTTCTGGAGGACAGCGAAGCTGTGTTTGCAGACATTTCAGTGCGTCTGGAGAAAACAAAAGCGGAGGTGAGGAGCAGGAGCGATGGGCCGGCGTTCATCACCACGTTTCGTGCCGCATCCACCCCTGGTTTTGGTGTTACTCTGTCCTTTGACGGCAGTGTATCGGATTTAAATGAACGCCACACCCAGAAAGACTCTGCTGGTGCGGGATCAGGATGTTTCCCTTTGTTCTCCAGGTTCGAGCGAGGCTGGAGGCCAAGGAGCGAGCGGTGGTTGGGTGGGTGGAGCGTGACATAGAGACGCTGGAGAAAGACCTGGAGGAGCTGAGGAGGAGGGACCGAGAGATCAGTCAACTCCTCCAAAGTGGGGACAGCGCCCACTTTTTACAGGTGAGCTGGAGAAACTGGGGGGACCCCAGTGGGACTGGGAAATGTGTTTTATAGTAAACTAAAATGCAGCGTGGGAGCCATGACAACCCGTCGTAGATGTCCAGAGCTGGTGGAACAACAGCACCTGCTATTTTCCAGTCCGGGGAGGGGGTTACGGAGCTTTATTTTCAAACTTAGCTTTTCTTTTTCCTGGCCCAGGCTGCTCCTCTGCTCTGTGTCCCCCTCGCCACCAGTTGGCACAACAGAGGCGTCGGCTGGCCCACAGAGGCCTTCGGCGGCGCCAGGAGGGCGCTGAGTCACCTCCGCAGCCGCATGGAGGAGGTCTGCAGGGAGGAGGTGGCTCAAATCAGCCGTGCAGGTGTGATACGGATCACGCTCCGGCAGGAACCCTCGCAGAAAAATGAATCTAAAGCTCTTAGATGTTAGAAATGGATGACCTCTGTTGGATTCGTTTTAAGATGTAGAGCTAATTGTATGTTGTACCGTTGGTTTTATCCCTATTTTGAGCACACATCATGACATTATTTTGACAAATTCTCGCTTATATTTGTGTAAATCGGCTTCCACAGAGTTTGACTGATACTGTGTTTTCCTTCCAGTCAATGAAAACTACGTCTCTGCCGGTGAATGTGTGAAAGGTAAGCAAACGGAACACGATACACACACACACACACACACGTAGCTCTGCGAGTGTGTCAGTTCAGAGCTGAGCCGTGTCAACATGACATTTAATGCTACGATACCAAATGAATTATTGACGATGAGACGGACAAAACAAAGGCCGATACGATGCGTGTGTGCGCGCGCGTGTGTTTAACACAACGAGAAAACACAACCCCGGTAATTAATTTTTTATTGCATATTATATCACTGCAGACCGACTTTGTGCGGTTAATTACTTGAATATTGTTATTATCATCATTATTGATGGAAAATCAATCAATACAAATTCAAATCTATATTATTGATGAGGTGGATGGAACCTCAGTGCAGAGAACTCCAAACCACAGCAAACACAGCCAACACCTGCAGGGCAAAGTGAGGGTAAGTTGTTAAAAGAACATGCCCATTTGTAACCTTTTTGTTTTCATTAAATTACACTTTTGCACCACAGAATCTTTTTTTCAAGCGGCCTGTACGGAGCAGTCTGGCAGTTTGGGAAACATGCTTTTTTCTGCTCAGCCTAAGGAAACGTGTCCAGCATCACCGTCGTTCCGCACTTTAATTCCTGATTAATTAATATTAACTACAGTTTGGAAGCAATGAATAGTTAAGTTACAGCTAATTACAGAATCGTGTTTTTCTAAAGCAGTGATGGCAAAATAGAACGTTTGAGGGTTTTAGACCCACCCTTTAGGCCCGAAATGTTTAAGGTGGAGTCTGCTTTTAAGACATTATTTAAGTGTTTTCCCAAAATGCTGGACTACTCCTGTTTCCCTTGGTGGAAATGTGAAGAATTAAGGATAAGGAGCGAAATAAATGTGCTTAATACTAACCTGCATGTGCAACAAGGCTGCTAAACCCACGGTTAATGGTATTTCTCTGTTTTCTCTCTCTGGGATTCCCTTTTTCTCTTTATTTTAATTTTCTCTTTACATTTGTGTTCATTAATTCTTGTCTGTTCATGTGAAAATAGGAGCAGGCTTATTTAAAAGCCTCCTTGATGTTTCCCTTTTCAGCCGTGCCGTCGTCCTTCCGTCTGTCCTTGTTGTCTCTGCAGCCGGCCGACCAGAGGATGAGGGCGGTCTTCCTCCGCTGTGAGTAACCTCTGATACTCCAAATCACCTTTTGCCTCCGTGCGCCTTTCGTCTCCTTTTTCTGACCATCCCTCTTTCCATCCCGGTTCTTCTCAGCACATGAGAAACACATAAGAAAGATGAAATCTGAGAGGCCAGTCTCGTGTGCCTCATCAATGTTGGATGACGAGGCACTTAGTGTATTTTTGATGTCAACGACCATCATGAAGCAGCTAACAAAATGACAGCAAACACCTTGTTAGTTGTGAATAATTTACTTTGGGGGGGATTACGGCCCTAAGTGTCCTTTATCCCATCTGGGCCAAAAGGTCAGAGATTACTGGGTCATTGGAACTGGGAATCATCTCTGCTGTTGAAGGTCCAGACCTCCCTCTGTGTTCTTCTTATTTGATGAATTAATCACTAAGCTAATTTGCTTCGAGCTGCCTTAAGCTAACACTGGTTTAGCAGCTAGTGCTGGTGATACAGGTGACGCTATTTAGCACCACCCAGCCTTCACACCTCACCGTGGAAACACGAGCCAGGTCACGGGATAGTGTTCTAAACATTCGATGACCTGCTGGGCTGGACTGAGGTCCAGATGTGGCCTAATGTGGGCCAGACCCGTCACTGATGGAGTCTGTCTCCTGTTTAGCTCAGGATTTTTAAAATTCTGACAGATTTGTTTTTTCCTTTCAGGTGCGTGTCGTCTTTCCTTAGACCCCGATACCGCCCACCCCACCCTGGTTTTCCTGGAGGGGGGTCAGGGTGCCCACTGTGGCGAGGAGCCCCAGTCTTACCCCCCTCACCAGCAGCGTTTTGACTCAGTGGCCCAGGTTCTGTGCAGGGAAGGACAGTTTGCCGATGCCAGTTACTGGGAGGTGGAGTGGAGGGGAGGTGGGTGGGTCGACATCGGCGTCACGTACCGGGGCATCGGACGCAAAGGTGGGGGAAAACCGTGTCTGCTGGGCCGCAATGAGAACTCTTGGAGGTTGAGGTGCACACACACTGGATATGCTGCCTGGCATGACAACCGTAAGACCACGGTGGCCGCGCCGGTGTGCCCCAGGATTGGTGTGTTTCTGGAGCGTCACAAGGGGGCGCTGTCCTTCTACAGCATATCGGACACCGTGGTGCTGCTGCACACTTTCTGCTGCTCGTTCTCACAGCCTCTGTATCCGGCGTTCCGGCTGGACCTCGACTCCACCCTGGTTATCTGCCCTCCTGAGGGCAGTAATGGAAACCCTTCCTAGCCCCCTCACACCCGGGACTCGGTTTAACTAGAGCTGCAAACACAAGGGTTGAGACTAACAGCTCACTCAATATCAGGGAATATTTTCAGCATTACAAACTGTTTCTCCTTTCCATTCACTACAGGATAAGGCACTGCTTCAACGAGGGCCGGAGTCAAATACTTGAGAAACTCAGGCCTTGCTGGACTCCAAAACTCTTCTTCTTCCACACGTTTTGTTGCATATCTGGCTTCATCATGGTTCCATGCTGGTCTGTAAATTTTAGTCCCGTTCTGTGTCTGTTAATATTTCTAAATGTGATTGTAAAACGTGATATAAGGGGACAAGCACAGATGTCTACACTTGCAATAAACTCATCCAGAGGCCTGGAACTTGGTCCCAAGTATTATGTTCTATCTTTGAAAATGTTCTTAGCCTTCCAGCATTGCCTTCATATTAAACTCAATCCCATCCTGTAGTATACAGTATGTCAATTATTTACTGATGTTTTCATACCCAAAGGACAATGTTTACAATATAAAGTGTTTATATTTATATGTGTAAGTATCTTTATATGAGTTTGGATGCTACCTTAAAGAACGTTCACCTTAGGTTGGCATTAAATGGATAGATAAAGTAAATTAACTGGTTATAGTGGGAGCTAGCATTGCATTTAACAACTGAGAACAGATGACAGTAAAGTTTGAGCCATTTTGAGTTTCTTCGAGGGTGTGAACTGTCTTTATATTTTTCACTTTAAACGTTCTTAGGACTTTTGATCGACTTGTTTTCGTTGTCTTTGCCGAGTTGTCGTCACGTGATCTCGCCGCTCATAAATAGCGGTCACATGACTCGCCGTGTGATTTCCAATATGGCGGCGGTGTTTCGGACGCTGTTCGCAGCTTTTGTGGTTCTCTTCATCGGTGTTTCGAGTTTTCCCCTCGGCCAGGAAAATGAACAGGGTCGTAGCTGCGGATATGAGGTTCGTTTTGTTTTTATTTCTGCTTTTATTCATTTATTGAAAGTGGTTTACGCGGATTTAGCTAGCTTGTTGTGTGGCTAAAGGTTTCGGTTGTTAGCTTTACTACAAAGTTCACGCAGTCGTGTGTTTTGTTTCCTTGTTCTTGGATCTTGAATGAAAGTAAATAAGTTAACACTTTATAAATCGGCGTTACTAACTATATGTTGCTATTAATCTAGCTATTTTGAGTCAGTTTAGTGCTGTAAATTTTGGAGTCCAATGCTGTGGTTTTTAGTCTCTCTCACTGGGTCTCTCTCTCTCTCGCTCTCTTTCTCTCTCTCTCTCTCTCTCTCAGTCATGTCATCCCACCAAACCCAACATGCTGAATGTCCACTTGGTCCCTCACACACATGATGACGTTGGCTGGCTCAAGACTGTTGACCAATACTACTATGGAGGTCATTTACTAAAGTTGTGCTCTTATGGACTAGCATGTTCATATAGCCTTGTTTTCCTCTACATATTATCCCTGATTAGCGATTTCCTTAAGTGTTTGTGTCATAATTAATGCCAACGACTCTCAGGTGACCATTAACATGCCAATGGTCTAGAAGGGCTGTGTTTTCAAGCTCTGCCCGCAGCAAGTTTAGAACTGAAGAAGCCTTCTGGAGCGAAACGTCTTCAAGGAAACCTTACAGTCCAGTTGCACACAGAGATCTAACTTTGGATGGTCATAATTAATAATTACCCAGCGGGTCTTTTTAAGGCCTGTTGAGTGTTCTTTCCCTCAGTAACGAGTGCAACATTTATGAAGTCATTTACTCACTAACTGCTGATTTCAGCACAATGTGTAATTTTTTTTTTTTTTTTTTAAACATTACAACTTGACCAGTGTGTTTTTGTGTGGTTGTGAGTGTTTGTTTTGTAATAAGATCTGTGTGGTTTAATCATCAAGTTTAAGAACAAATCAGCTCATTTGTGAAGATAGTGTTACATGTTTTTTGGTTAGACCGTAACGACATCCAGCACGCGGGCGTGCAGTACATCCTGGACTCCGTGGTCGATCAGCTGCTGAAGAATCCTGACCGGAGGTTCATCTACGTAGAGTCGGCGTTCTTCTACCGCTGGTGGAAGCAGCAGAGCTCAGCCATGCAGCAGACCGTCAGGCAGCTCGTTAATGAAGGCACGCAGGGACTCAGGCGGTGGGGTTTTATTTTGATTCTGAAATCCTGAGGGAAGACTTCCTGTTGTGTCCCCGCAGGCCGCCTGGAGTTTGTGAACGGCGGCTGGTGTATGAGTGACGAGGCCACCACTCACTACAGCGCCGTGATTGACCAGATGACGATGGGACTGAGGTTTCTCAACGAGACGTTTGGAACGTGCGGACGCCCACGTGTGGCCTGGCACATCGACCCGTTTGGACACGCTCGTGAACACGCCTCCATGTTTGCACAGGTAGCTCTTTGATGTTTTTTTACTTGTGCTCTCTGGTAGAATGTTGAAAATGATGGGAGATCTACAAGGATCATCAGGATGTGCTGGTGGTTTGGTTCATTGAATCTCCTCCGTCAGCCACTGATCCAGCTGTTCTCACCTGCAGATACTTACAGTCCTTTAGTCGAAGGATCTTCTGCTCAGTTTGTTTTTTTTTTTACTTCAGATGGGGTTTGATGGCTTCTTCTTTGGTCGTGTGGACTACCAGGACCGCTCCCACAGGATGGCAAAGAAGGAACAGGAGCTACTGTGGAGGGCTTCAGACAGCCTCAGACCCCCCTCAGCAGACCTGTTCACTGGTATCGGAACTACCACATTCATGCCTTTACTCTTATTTTTGTCCCTTAATTTTAATATGCTCTATTTGGTCTTACCCTTTAACCCTCCCCCACCCAACAGGGATCCTTCCTAATGGCTATAACCCCCCCGAAGGCTTCTGCTGGGATCAGTCCTGCAGTGATCCCCCCATCAGAGATGATCCTGACCTGGAGGACTACAATGTTGACAAAGTGGTGAAGCAGTTCCTCACCATTGCCCACAATCAGGTTAGACACAGAATTTTATTATTAAATATCCAAGCTGATCTTTTCAACTGTTTCATTAATTAATTTTGTTACTACCTGTAAATGTCATTTTCCCATGTTTTCATTTAGCTCAATATTGCCACCTTGTGGCCATTTGTTGAATTGTAGCATTTGACAGTTAAATGCCTTCAAATTAATTACAATAAAAAACGTCTTATTAATCACACTTTATTTTGCTCTCTGTCAGTCTTTGGTGTATAAGACCAATCACATCATCATGACCATGGGATCAGACTTCCATTATGAGAATGCCAACATGTGGTACAAGAACCTGGACAAGCTGATCCACTACGTCAATTCCCTGCAGGCCACAGGCAGTAAAGTCAACGTGCTGTACTCCACCCCCTCCTGTTACCTGCAGGAGCTACACCGAGCAAATCTCACTTGGTAACACCCGAGTCAAACACCTAGACGGAGGTTACTTATTTGGAGGGTTTATTTTGTAATTCTTGAGCTGGACTCTTTTCTTTCTTCATCTCAGGCCTTTGAAGACTGATGATTTCTTCCCTTATGCCGACAACGCTCATAATTTTTGGACCGGATACTTTACAAGCCGACCAGCACTGAAACGTTACGAGCGCATCAGCAACAGTAACCTGCAGGTAGGTCTTTGGACCCACTCGACATTTTGAGCGCCGCATTCAGCATGCTAGTATGCTAACGCTGATCCTCGGTCCTTGTGGTACATTTGTTCTAAATTTTGTTGAAATATTTTGCACTTTTATGAGGTTGTCTGCTGTTCTTTAAACAGACGTGCAACCAGCTGGAGGTCCTCGGTGGCCCAGCCTCCCGGAACGGCCCTTTTGGGAAGGGCACCAGCCAAACATTGAGTGAGTCTTGTTGGTTAGATACTCGTGACGTGAAGCATCAGATGCAGTTCCTGAATCCATAGTCTTTGTCTCCTTGAGCGAACTGGTGAAAGTATTAAAGAAGGTGTGATAGTGGAGTACAGGTCAAGTGATTTGTTTTCGGTCTGTTTGTCAGAGAAAGCCATGGCGGTGGCTCAGCACCATGACGCCGTGTCGGGTACAGAGAAGCAACATGTAGCGAACGACTATGCCAAGAGGTTAGCCAACGGCTGGAAGCATTGTCAGGCATGTAGAGTTCCACTCTTCACTGCTACCTTTTCAGTTTGAATGCACATTTCCAGCACGTCCATATTTGCATGAATTATCTATTTTCCACTCAGCTTGTCCATTTTCTTAAATTTGATCCTCATTTCTTGTGACTCAGGTTCTAGTCAGCAACAGTCTGGCTGCTCTGAGCGGCTCAGTGTCTGAGCGGATCTACTGCGACAGCCTCAACATCAGCGTGTGTCCCCTAACAGAGTCCAGCAGGAAGGTGACGCATCAGAATGATCATGCCCCGCTGAATGTACGTAAATGTTAGCGGGCACTGAAGCGTCCTCGTTTCTCAGTTCTCAGTCAGCGTGTACAACCCCCTCGCTCGGCCCGTGGTCTGGCCTCTCAGGCTGCCCGTGAACGGAACCGCATATATGGTGTCGGACGCTAAAGGGAGAACTGTGGACTGTGAGGTTGGTGTGCGGCAGCTTTAAGTGTGCCTGAAACTGCTCTGATGTTGACCTTCGACCTCATCTTGCCAGACGTTTTCCCTCCACATCAACAGCTTCTCCACCTCTGTTCTAGGTGGTTCCAGTGTCCGCGGCCACCCGAGAGGTGAGGAGAAACCGAGGCTCCGCCGTCAACGAGCTGGTCTTTGAGGCGCGGGCTCCACCTCTGGGCTTCACCACCTACTCGGTGTCCCTGCTGGAGAGCGGGCCCCCGCCTGCCCCTGTGAAGCGCCGTACGCCCCCAGCCATCCAAAACAAGGTGCAATCCAAGAGCAGATAAGTCTACAAGTGCACCCGCGTGGCTTCTTGTGCTGAGAAACCCATCTGTGTGTGCAGTTCTTACGTGTGACCTTTGACCCCGACACTGGCCTCCTGAGCGGTCTCAGCAACTTTGAGACCAAACAGACCATCAAACTGACGCAGAATTTCTTCTGGTCAGTCTCCACAGAAGGTTTTTGTCCTTAATTTCTGCTGTTACTTTAATGAGCCTTTGTGGTTGCAGGTACAACGCCAGCGACGGCCACAGCCCTGACAGTAAGCAGCCCTCGGGCGCCTACATCTTCAGACCCAACGCCTCCACGCCATTCGCCATCAGCAAGACGGCCCAGACGGAGAGCGTTCAGGTAGACACGCCACTCCTCCACGTCGTGTTTGCGTCTGTAAAAAGGTTCCTGGTTCATCCTGCGACTGGCGTTTGTGTCCATCAGAGGCCGGGGGTGCAGGAAGTGAGGCAGCAGTTCGCTCCCTGGGCGTCTCAGGTGGTCCGTCTGTACGCCGCCAGCAGAGCGGTGGAGCTGGAGTGGACCGTTGGACCGCTGCCCATCAAGTGAGTGCGTTCCTGTCACAAAGGCCCTCATTTATCAATCTTGCGTAGAAACGTGCGCAGATCTGCGTGCAGGGGTCCCGTACGAAAAGATGCACGTGTGATTCATGAAAATTCGGTATGTGGCCGATCCCAGCGTACGAATCAGCCGGTCTTGATAAATGCAGCGACTGAAACCGATCGTCATTAACATGTTCCTGAGAAAGAAACCAAACTTTTCCGAGCTGGAAGTTGTTCCCTCGAGTCTGAGGTGGAGGTTAAACAAGGACGCGCGTTTGGAAGCATAAAAACTGGTGTTAAAGGAGCCAGAAAAAGGCTGGAGAATGATGACAGCGGAGGGAGCAGCGCCGCCGTGGACGAGCAGACGTGTGCTGCCCTGACACGCTCACGCGTGTGCACGCACTGTTGAAACGACGCTGCTGCTCTGTAAGACCACGAAAAAACAAAACATTTACAACAAAAAGGACAAGATTGCTTAAAGAAAGAAATTAAGTCAGAAAAACAGGAATAATTACACCGAGAAACAAACCAAACATGAATTTCTCAGGAAAAAACGGGTTATATTTTCAGGTGAAGCAATACGAAATGTGTCTGCCTGTGCTTAGTTACCAGTTTAAGGTTTAATTATTTTTTGTAAGGTGTTGCTGTGCTGCTCCACGAATCCACACCGACTCTAACTTTGGTCCACGATGTCAGACCTGACGTGAGATCTGAGCGGATCGCACGCTCGCGTCCAGATTGATAAATGCCCAGCCGTGCATGCAGTTTTCTGCCATACCTACAGCTCATAAATGAGGACCAGTGTGCACGACAACGTTGACCTGATGCACGGTAACCTCTCTCTCTCTCTCGCTCCATCTGTTAGCGACAACCTCGGGAAAGAAGTGATCACGCGTCTGGACACCAGCATCAAAACTTCTCAGTATTTCTACACCGACTCCAACGGGCGAGAGGTGCTGCAGAGGAAGTAAGCTGGTTGTTACTAATGAAAGTCCTCACAGAGGCAGAAGTATAACTGTGTGTGCTGTGGTAGGACAGATTTCCGGCCCACTTGGCGTCTCAAGCAGTCGGAGCCCATTGCTGGGAACTACTACCCCATCAACTCTCGCGCCTTCATCAAGGTGGCTTCAGATATGTTTGTTAAAGCATAAATGTGACTTTTATTCATCTAAGTTTTCAACGACACTGTTCTCAGGACGATGCAGACCAGCTGACGGTGGTGACAGATCGCTCTCAGGGAGGCGGCAGCATCTCCAATGGCTCTCTGGAGATTATGGTGACACACACAGGCTTTAAATCACTATCGGATCTCAAAAGGTCTGATGTGTTGATATGGATGCCGGCGCTCACCCTCTTAACTCCGCCCCCCTCCCCTCAGCTTCACCGCCGGCTGCTCTACGATGACAACCGCGGCGTTGCCGAGCCCCTCAACGAGACCTCGGACATTTTCCCGGAGGGGCTGGTGGTCCGAGGACGTCTGCTGCTCTCCCTCGAGCGTCCGGCCTCTGCAGCTGACACTCATCGCCCCCTGGCTGAAGAGGTGGTACTGCAGCCGTTGCTAACGTTCACAGACGGAGATTTGCACCCAAACACAGAGCTGGAGGTGAGTGATGAGGAGAGATCTGCTCCTGAATTTCCTGTTCCTCAGATATATCAACAGCACTCCAGTAAATGCGCTTTCTCATGGGAACCACCTGACCTGGAGTTTCTGTCTGTAGTTCTCTGGGCTGCTGGCTGCGCTGCCCCCTGCTGTCCACCTGCTAACACTGACACAGTGGGATGAGACCTCAGTGCTGCTGAGGCTGGAGCACCAGTTCCAGAGCTGGGAGAGCAAAGCGAACTCGCAGCCTGTCACCATCAACCTGCAGGTCTGACACATCACATACATACAGCCCATAATAAAACTGAATATGAATTTGTTTCTACACGCTGCACAGAAGCTGTTTTCCACTGTGAAGGTTCTGGGTGTGTCTGAACTGAACCTGTCAGCCAATCAGTGGAAAGACAAGATGAGACGATTTGATTGGACGCCTCAGACAGGTAGGACACACCTACTCAGCTATTCTACAGGCGTTAAATAAACCTTGAATGCTTGTGATGGAAACCTGCAGACGCTCTGAACTGAGCATGATGGCAGACGCGTCAGAGGACGGAAATTATTTAAATTCCACGAGTGTTGTTTTCATCACCGCCTCGCTGCTGTCGACTTCCCTGCAGGGATTAATGGAAGTGGCAGTCAAATGAGTCATAAACGCCTCGTTATGGTGCACAGCTTTGATAGTAAACTATGGGGCGGCTCCATATGGCTCGTTTCGCGACTTCATTTTGGGGATCTGTCAAACGTGGTGATGGAATAACGGGTTGGGTTTAAAACGATCTGCAAAGCCGCTAAAGCGTTTCGTATTCACTGTCACTCCAGAAGAGCGCCCCCTGCTGAAGACCTTCCAGGACCCCTCGCTGTGGGAGGTGACCCTGAGGCCGATGGAGATCAGAACCTTCCTGCTCAGAGTCCGATAGCCAGGAGGTCAGGTGGTTGGTGCCTCGCAGATCAGATACTGATGCACTTTTAATTCCACGACAAAATGAGTGTTTGTCGCGTTTGAGGTTTCTTTTGCAAACACATCCTTGGGTTCAAACTAAACGTGGAAACCATCGCTGCCATTGTTGTGAATACTTTGAACTGTTTTTGTACTGATCATCAGCTGATAAACTGTCACTCTCACCTTCTGCTTGTGTCTCTACATCTGTTAAAGTCCTGAACGGCTGATTTAACTGCTGCTGTTTTCATTTGAACCGAAGACTGTTTGTGGCTGAGCTGAGAGCTAACACAACTTAATTATTTCAGATGTCAAATAAGTTAGACAAGTCTCCTTCCAGAAGTCAAAACTCAGTTCCAGGATAATCCAGGTCCTGCTGTGAGGGAGTAATTAAACCTCCAGGTGTGTGAAGCAAATGTGCTCTAACTGGTGGCCAGGATGGCAGCTTAATTAGCTCTACCTGACCTACTCTGCCCCTTGGACTGAAGGTAGGAGGAAACATTTTAATATTCCCACACATAAATTAGAACAAGCAGCCAACGTGCACGTGTCAAAAAACACGTTCAGGGTTCCCACAACTGAAGCCGTGAGTACAGAAGGTTGACGCAGCTGACGGACACCAGGCGACTTTTTGACTAACCTGGATTTAATCAAAGGACCTCAAACAAAAAACAGTTTCGGCACAGTAAAGAAAAATTAACACTCTGGGTTTCCGTCCCCATTCAAAGTACAATCATTCGAGTGTTTAAAGTCCAAAAATAAAGTTACAAAAATAAAAGGAAACTGATTACTCCATTTTGACCTCATCTGTTGGCTCCAGGTTGTGAGAGTAGCTGCAATCATCTCCATAGCTGCAAGTTCCCTGAAAATAAAATACAAGAATGAGAAACAATGACTTAACGTGCACCTTCGGAATAATTCCTAAACCAGTCCTCCTCATTAGTGTTGCTGTAACTGGTTTTCATGTTTACTGCAGGATGACTGAGCAACCCCGTTCTGAACTGACCTTTCTGAACTTCTTGCAGGGGAACTTTTTAAGCTCAGACGAGTCGGTGATCGGGTTCTTTCTCTTGTTCTGGAATTTCTTCCTCTTATCCTGCAGGTTGTCAGATATTCCTCCACTGCAGAGGAAACAAGGTTTCTTATTCATGGAAAACTCCATATTCTGAATTAGACTGCACATAAAAAATAAAGGCATTTACCCAGCTTTGGCACGAGCTTTGGGTCCCCAGAAAGCTTGAGGATTCTCCTGGAACCGTGTTAGGTGGCGTCTGCGGGACAGAGGGTTGGCGTCCTCGCGCACGGTAAAACAGGCTTCAAGACTATAGACAAATTTGAGCCAAAACACGGTGATCAGGTATAAGATTGAGGCAATATTTCAGTTTAAATCATTTACTATGTTGTTGGTGTTAGCATGCTAGCCGACGAGCACTGAATTCCCCCAGCTGTGGGACTGATGACGGACTAGCTAAGCTTATCCCAACTACGTCGCTCTCACCTTGGTTCTTTGGAAAGGATCCTGAAGCTGGGGCTTGTATTTGACAGCTTCTCCCTCTTCACAGGATTGAGCTTCTCCTGCAGGCAGATCACCAATCACATGCAATCCTTTGATCGCCATCGGGACTTCAACACCACTTCCATTTTAGTTACCCAGCATCGCATGATGTCCCAGAGGGCTGCAGGGGGCGCATCTGTCTTGATGGCGTTCTTACAGGCGTGCGACAGGGACACCTTGTAGCCAGCGTGAAGGAGAGCAGACCTGCAGGCAGAGTCAGATCAGTTCCTACGCAGGAAGTCAGAGTCCCAGCACACCGTGGCGAATAAGCCCCGCCCCATCATCAGCGGACCTGCGGTTTACCTGAACTGCAGCATAGGTGGAGTGTTGCAGCGAATCGAGCTGCTCAGACTGTCCAAGGTGTAATAAAAAGGAACATCCTCCAGCTCCTGAAACACGCGTGCCAGAGACATCGTCAAATATTTTAGCTGGTGAGGTGGACCACGCCCTCAGGGAAGACGAATACCTCAGTCACCATGCTGAGCATGCCTTCGATGCGTTTGGACGTCCCCAAGCGACACGGGTTCGCCGACACTGCAGATAAAACCTTCTGAACAAATGCCAGATCGTGGATAGGCTCCGCCCACAGAGGACCGCCCAGCTGCAGGACAACAGAAGCAATTTTCATCACATCAAATAGGAATTAGATCAATAACACTTCTTCCCAGATATTGGCCTGACCTGATGTCTTTGTCCACAGTGTTCACACTCTGGTCCAACTGGCGGTCCAGTCGCAGCAGAATACTTCATACTGAAATCACATGACCTTTACTACGTCTCTGTCCGCACGTTTCAGTGTTCACCCCTTTTTCCAGGAAGTGACACCAGTACAGACTGGCTGCTCTTACTGTTTTCCATTGCTGGTTCTGCGACCCATCCGCTGAAGGTAAAAGGAGCCGCAGCCGACGCAGTTGTAAACCAGAGCCTGTTTGCTGCAGAACACCAGCAGGGTTTGCTAAATCTGATGGCGCCACTGAGTCCTCACGCGCACACGAGTGCAGACGTGCATACCTGGCTGAGTTCTTCACCGTGGCCTGGCCTGTGAAGACGCGAACAAACACCCTGATGTAAAAGTCGGCGCTGACGGAGAGCAGCGGCTGGATGTAGCGCTGGTAGACCCCTGCCCTCTGATCCAAGCTGTGGAGGATGATACGAAGGGCCTGCAGGAAGGAGCGCTACAGCGTTAGGGCACACAGACACCTGCCATATTTAACAAACACGTCTGTGAAGACAAAGAAACTGTCATCAGTTTGGAACTTTTTCCTCTTATTTTGGATGTTTTATTGTCATCCACTCATCCAGCTGTTGTCATGAGATGTGACCCCACCAAGACTGGTGGCTAGAAAACCTTCCTGGCACCACCAGGGCCTCCCGGGACAGGTAAGATGCATAACTTTGTTCTTCTAAGCACTATTTAAGCCTTTTCTCTGCCCCTGACCGAACAGTCACGGGTAAGAGGGTAGTCATGATGTGACATGCCTCTCCTGTGTGTGTTCACTCACCATCTCATGGCAGTATTTGGTTTTGATGGAAACTGAGCCATATTTGCTATAGCAGGTTTCTCCACTGTTTCCTGCCATCACCGCCATGTCTGTACACGTTACACACAGCAGACCTGAGAGGGAAAAACACACACAGTGAGCAAAGACGACAAAAGGCCAGGGAAGCTACCCTGTTCCATTACCAGGATAAAAAGAGCATGTGTGAGATTTGTGTGGGAGATTCCACAGTCTGAATGACAGAACACACACCTCCTTCGCTGACGGCCTGTACAGCAGCATCCAGGAAGGTAGCGGGACTCCCGTAAGGATCCAGATCGATGACATCATACCGCTCCTTCTTCCCTCGCATTTCATACATCAACATACTGGAAAAAAAATAAAAGTAGGATTTTTTTTTTGAGTGACTTAATAGATTTTCAGGACATTGATGAGGAAAAAGAACACAGGTCAAGCCTGGAAAGGTGGGAAAATGGTAGAACTGTGTTCCCGGAACCTGTACCTGGCGTCCTTGCAGCTGGCCTGAAGAAGGTGGCTGACTCCATTGTACTGGGCGTTTCTGGCGATTAGCGCTGCTGCCTTGGCGGAGAAGTCGTTAGCCGTGATGCTCTGTAAACCTGGGACCTCCAGAGCGAAACGCACCGAGCGCAGACCGGACGCTGCCAGGCCCTCCAGGACGCGAAGGCCGTTCTGAAACGGCAATTTTAAAGGCCGTGTTTTTACTGTCAGACACTAGGGGGCGTCATATATACAGTAAGTTTCACATCTTAAACAGCTGATCTGGAAAACATCTGTCACCAGTGTGTGAAATTAACTGAAGCAACATTAACATAAGTACATGAAGTCCTCGGTTAAATTGCTTTATACCAACACCGCTGTGTGTATTTATATTGTGGGAAAACCCCAGGGGGACCCCTGAACCACTAAGTGTGACTAAGCTTCAGAACTACGCTCACATCCTCGCCGCATTTATCATTGTGAGCCCCCATTTCCCCCCCCAACACTGTTTTATTTGTGATGTCAACAGTATCTTTTCTGTTGGTAAATACACAAACATGAAATCTATCAGCAGATACTGAATCTGATTCAAATCCTCCAGCATACCTCACATTTCTCCCCCACAGCTGCAGTTACATCTGGTTCCTCTGCTCCATTTTTCTCCACCTCCTCCTCCTCCTCCTCCTTCTTCTCCTCCTCCTTCACCTCCTTCTCCTCTTCCAGAGAGACCACCACTCGGTCTTGCTCTCCAGGAACCACCATCTTCACCCCTCGCTGAGCCAGAAAATCTCTGGCAAATTCTGTGATCACAGCACATCTGGGAAGCAAAAAGAATCAGTGTTTATTCCTGTACATTCGGAAGCAGCTATAAATACATAAGAGAGGTAAGAGTGTGACATCTGAACAACACAACATGTTGGTGGAAAAAATAACTGGAATTTTTGATGCAGGCTCGCATCAAACTTCTCCTAATAATGAATTCAAGTGCATGCGGTGTTCCTGCTTACGTCAGGTCCCTGTTAAACTCCTGGACCGGATTGTAAAACACTTCATTGGCACTGGGAAACAAGATGGCCGCCTTTCCCTCCTTGACCACCGTCTCTCCAGGTAATAGTTCAGTAGGAGCTTTGGTGGAAGGTTCCGCTTTGGAGGGGGGGATCTTGGGGTCCTGAGCAGCTTCCATGCTTCCCAAACCCCTGCTCGCAGCAATAATACCGAAATTCCAACGAAACGTCTGTTTAGTGGTACGAGCGCAAGTCAGGGGCAGAGGATGGGAAAGCACAAGGGGTAGGACTCGTACTGAACGCACCAGCATAGGTTTCCCCCTGTAGACAGATAATAAAACATGTTTATTTCCTAAACTGTTTCTGGAGGAACATTTTTAAGTAAAATTAGTATCTTTAATAAACTGATTAAAAAAAGCTGGATATTTTTACATCCTACAGCCATTTTCCCCCCATCAGTATCTGTTAAAGGACATCTGTCCTGACCTTCTGACCTCTGTCAACAAAGAGGTAAGTTGATGTATATCATTTGATTTCCCCCCTTTCTAAACGTTTATACAAATTATTACTGATTCATTCTTGGACAAAGTGATCAATAAAGGTTTATTAGCCAATGATCTACGATTTTGTGATGCCGTTACAGGGTTAAAAGTGTTTTGTTTGCTTTTTTTTGTCAACTAACGTAAGGAAATAAATTGGTTACTTTTACACGGAGCATTGAGCTTGTTACGTGCACCAAAATTACATGTAACAATACCTGCAGACGGAAACCTTTCCTTCCTTTAGTCTGATGGAAGTAATTTTAACCGCGACACTTTGTAATTTCGCCCTGGTGCTGCGGTTTAGAGTCGGTTCAACGTTGGCAGCTGAGGCTCACGTTAGCTTATGGAGGCCGCCATGTTTGACACGTCACTACGGAATCCTGCGCGGTCCAAAAGAGAGAGCGCTGCGGGTTTGGTTGTCCCCAACGGAAGCGCCGAGTGATTTCAGGGAAACGGTGTAACGTAAGGACAAGAGAGAGAGAGAGAGAGAGGGTCGATCAGTCATCTGCAACACACACTGGCCTACTTTCTACCCGCAGTGAACATGTGAGGAGACTGGAACACGCATCAGTGCGCTTTCATGAATAATCTAATTTAATCTCCCCGTGTTTGAAGTTGGTGATGCATTCCGATGAAAACGCTAAAGATAGCCCGTGATTTAAGCATTGTATCCAAGGAGGAAAAACAATGACCTTGGCTGTCAATGTCACAGTAGGTCAATGCAGAGCTGTTTGCAGGAAAAGTGAATTAAAGACACTTTGACATGCGGGGTCTTAATGTGATGTGATGCTGCTTAGGACATCAAAAAAAAGAGACGTCCATTCAGTGTCACGGACACAGAGGTAATTTATGCATACGTTTATTCATTTGGAGTGATTGTGAGGCAAGCTGGTGAAATATTTATTGTGGTGTGTGTGTCTGATGGGGGGGTGTCACATCAGTATATCTGTGGGTAATGGAATATTTTAGTATTTCTCCTCCCTGTAAAGCTGCTGACGGTGGCTGATAAAACAAGTCATGACAGTGAAAACACTCTGATCTGTGCATATTTACATACGCTTCACATTCGAAACTTCAATATTTACTCCTTGTGTTCATATAACAGCGCTATTTTTAGTGTGAGCACACTCCCCTTTTCATTTTTTCACTGGCAATCATTTACCATCTTTTATATTAATGGTGGAGCCGGTTGCTTATATAAGAAGATTATGCATAAAAGTATTATTTAAAGCATTTTGTCATTTCAACTATGTATTGGTATTTAAAGGAAGACATGCATGCAACATTGCATGTTGTAAAACTGCTCTCGCCGCAATTTTGTGTTTTTGTTTAGCACTGCAGTCATCTATCTATCTGTCTGACTGTCTGTCTGTCTGATAAAGTGGGATATGGATGAGTGCGACTCGTGATGGAGATGATGAAAAGCTGCCTCATCTGGCTGCGCGTCAAGCTGCACATCTGGATGGGGGCGCTGTGACAGTGAACGCCCAGAGAGCGCGGCGCTATACATCTGACACGGGAGAATTCTAGAGGTAAGAGTATGTGCTATGACAGGGAGAGGGAGCGCGGAGCGCAGCGCCGTGCTTGAATGCAGTCTCATCCTCTTTAGTATTCAGTGTGCGCAGCGCCTGGAGGCCCCGCAGGGCTCACCTGCCCTGAGTCTAGACGCACCGCCACGCACAACAGGACGGCAGGATCGAACCGGTACACGTCGACAGTCGTCTGACAGTCGAGGGAGAAGACACTCCGGCGTGTGGTGAGTTCTGCTTTGGGAACAGGCGGCGGGCTGCTGCTGGTGGGTGGGGCTCAGACAGTCGTCGGGTCGGTTGGGGACGCTGCCTGTCTTCCTGCATCCAACCTGCGATTCGTTACTCCTGCACGTGTAATCTGATTACTGCTGTATCAGAGGCCCTGCTGCTGCTGACATATGACAGCTTCTACCTCATGTATAGAATGACGATTAAAGATGGACAAAAATATAGATGATCTTAAAATTACATAAAGCAATGTTTTTATGCGCAGTAAACTCAAGTTTTCTGCCATAACTCGAGTTTTAAACTTAACGAGCTTTGGAATTCCTGCAGATCTATCTATCTATCTGGAGTCAAGCTGTCCATCCCAGTTGCCAGTGTGACCGTTAATTGTCCCACCCCCCCACACTCGCGCCGTCTGTCTGTGTGTCTGTCTACCTGTCTGTGTGTCTGTCTACCTGTCTGGTCGATCGGTTGCTCTGTGATCTGTCTGCAACTCCTGGGAGAGTAAAAAAAAATAGTTCCCTGCTTAGCGCTCCTGCACCCCCTCCTCCTTCACACCCCCTCCCTCCCTCGATGGCTCTGTGTTCATCTTCTCCCCTGAGAAGTGCGTGCGCCCCCCCTTCCTCGCACGAGCGTGCACCGCGTGCGTGTTCCGGCTGCGGGCTTACAGTTACAATGCGGGACTGCCTGTAGCGCGGCGGAGGGAGACACCAGGCTGCTCAGTCTCCATTGAAAGACCATTCAGCAGGAACACAGCGGAGGGCTGAGGTGAGTGCGGCCGGGTCACCGAGGACAGCTTTCGGCTTCGACCAGCGAGGCGCTTCGCTCGGTTGTCCGGGCTCGTCACTGTACATGTGTGCATGCTGGGTGGTGGTGGGGGCGCCTCCTTGAATTCGAATTTGGATGGTACTGTGTGCTCCACAGCGGAGTTGGGCTGTTGTTGTTTTATTGTTTTTTTTTTTTTTTTTATGGACAGGGGAAGGGGAGGTGAAGTTATGGGGGATGGGCTCGCAGGAGCGGACCAAACTTTAACCACTTCACCGACTTCGCTCACTCGTTGCCGCGGGCTGCTGCTGCTGCCCCCCTTCCCTCGGTGAGCGACTTCAGCCCCCGCTCTTCTCCCCGACATTCCAGAACTTTCACGGTTAAAAAGTGCCGAGGATTTCGGGAAGGGATGGGTTTTTTTCCCCCTTCTAAAACTCTCTATTTACAAAGTGTAGGCGGTCGCTGATTCACCCAGTATCACGGTCTCCTGTCGGTAAACGGGTTAAGATTACCCAGCCAGCCCCCTACTTTCTTCTCCCCTCCTCGCTGCTCTCGCCATGCCGGATCCATCCGTCTGTCTCGACCACAGTTGCAGCGCATTTGTGTCCCGGGATGACCTGTTGATGTCGGCCAAAGATGGGGGGGAGCCCGAGTTGCCCTCCGCTCCTCTAGACCACTTCTCTCCTCTCTTTTAGCCCCCATTTAACACACCGCTTCCAGTGAAGGGTTCGGCCGAGAGAGCGTGTCACCAGTGTGGATTCTTGAGTCTGCGGGCATTTAATGGTTAATAAATAATTTATTCGCAGTGACATATCATAAGCGACATTTTGGAGGGGAACAACGCGTGTCCGTCCCGTGTAGGCTGCTGCCATTGCCTCGATGAGGGGTACGGAAGTCGGTTTAAACGGAGAAAGACAGGAAAAACCGCCGAACTGCTGAATATTTTATGCCCTTACGACTATTTTTGTGGATGATTTCGTGTCCCCGGTGCCTCAGAAGATCGACGTGTGCGTGCGTGCCAGGGGTGAATTCAGGCTAAGCCAAGAACCAAGCGCTTTCCCTTTTTGTCCTTTTCCCCCCGCTGGAAGGTCCGTCCCCTTCTCCGCTGAGCGTACTCACGCACACCGGCCCGGGCCAGCCGAGGACACGCATATCCTAGCGGGCACCGCGGCTGGCACACGGCGGGGGCACCGAGAGCTCCCTGCCCGGCCCGACTGCGCTCCTGCGCCGCTGCCGGCTGTCTCCTTCTCCTTCTGGAGGCGGTAACCGACCAGCCATCGGCTCGGCCAGACGTTAATGTAAGATTCATTCCTGTTTAATTTTTGTGTAAAAATGTGTCGTTTTGGAAGTTTTAGCTCCGGCTCTGCTCAAGGGAGGCTACGTTATAGCCGCAATTTAGGGGGTTTCTACCCACGTGTGTTGCTAAATGTACAATTTTCCCCTTTTAAACAGCGAGGTTGGGGTTTATTTGTTGGCTTTTAAGGCGTGTTTATGGTTTAAATGTATAGCCGACCTGTTTACTTATGTTAGCCTTAGCGTTAGCTCGCTACTTGCTAACAGGCCACCTTTAACCCCCCAAAACCAGGAAACTGGGATTATAAAGTGATGGATGCTGCTGTTGCAGACTTGGCCAAGTATTGATGAAGTGGTTGCCTGCATTGATTATGTGACGTCGTGCTGATTGCCGTGGTCACGTGACTTATCGGCATTTTTTTTTTTTTTTGGGTGTTAGCTGAAACATGGAGGTTTGTTCTAGTCCAAACAGAGCTGTCGGCACTGGTGATGGATCCTGAGGAGCTGCAGAGGTCTGGGCAGTAAGTCAGAGCACATACTGGGGCACGTGGAGGGGAGGGAGGCGGGGTCAGGGGTCAAGTGGTGTGAATTAACTACCTTTTATGTTTCCTGGAAGTTGTTGTGACCTCTGTGACCCGTGAGGAGGAAAAGCGGCCACGGCTTGTCCTTGGATGACCCGTGTACCGTCAGAATAGTATCTTTTTTCCCTGTGATTTATCAGGGGACGGTGGTCGCACCAGCGCTTTGTCTCAGCGACTGCCTGCTTATTATTCATGCGATTGCACATATTTACACCTGGAAACACCCGCTTGCTTTTACTGTGGTGGGAGGTGAAGTTTAGGCACCGTACTGTGGCCTCCGGAAGCCTCGCAAGTGACACTGATATTCTAATGAAATTAAGAGTAATGAATGCAAACAGATTCTGGATGAGACCGGACTGAATGGAAAAAAAAAAATCTCACTCGGGCTGAATAATAATTACGTTAATGCGGCGCGCATCGATCGCTTTACATCCACACGAGACGCACAGGCACATTAATGTGTGAAGGAGGTACAGTGGCGGGCAGGCGAGGGTTTAGTTACGTCACAACATTATCGATTTTCAGAAAAACAAATGTAAAAAAGGAAAAAAACCATGTTGGCTCCATTAGTGTTTTGATATTAAAGTTAATCAGATCCAATTG
This sequence comes from Pao palembangensis, assembly GCA_015343265.1. NCBI lineage: Eukaryota > Metazoa > Chordata > Actinopteri > Tetraodontiformes > Tetraodontidae > Pao > Pao palembangensis. Next base: position 931,475 of record CM027089.1, on the reverse strand, counting down.
TTCCGAGTGCTCTTAATCCAATTAGCCGTCTGCAGCCTTAATTGTTTTTTTGGCCAGACTGTTGCTGCCAAATGAATTCAGCATATTGTTGCGTGTAAACAAAGGCTGCGCCTCCTCATGCCGAGATGAAGACAACCAGATGTATTTGAACCATAAGTGTGCGGTGAACTAGTGGCGGTTTGAATCTGGAACATTTATTGGAAACATTTTAGAAGAAGCCATCTTGGGGATTATGAATAGGTCAGCTCTGCTGTGTCTCCTGCAGCCTGGATTCTTGACAGCCATAAATATATAAAATGAATCATGATAAACTGCGTCTCGCTGCTCCTGCTGGAGCTGCGCTGCTGCGGAGTTCTTTATTCTACCTTTGTGTGTATTAATCAGCATCAGCTTCATCTTCCCTGCGTAGCAGCTGTCTCTTATCGCTCACAGAGGAACAACTTTCCTCCGCTGCAGTTAAGGGTTGGAAAAAAATGATATTATTGCTGGTTCTGACCGAGATGCTAAAGTGTGCATGTTAACCTTCTGTGAAGCTTCACACCGTGCTGTCTTCTCTCTTAATGGTTCCACAGCTGTAGAAACCCAGGACATCCCCTGCTACTTTTCCCTCTGCGTTGTCTTTGTTTGGTTGTTTTTAAGCCAAACTGTCGTTTTGGCTGCGTAGAATCATTGTTTTCTAGCGAGTGTAGTTCCATCCTATCGCTCTGCTACAGACGCAGGTCTCTGCAGCAGCTCAACCTCTACAGGTTGGATTTTATTTATATTCTTAATGCTGTTGAAGCCCCTAAAGACTGTTTCCTGTTCCTGGCAGTGACAGTTATAATGTAAGGACGCTTCATCCAGTTTGCTCCTCTGCCATGCACCGCCTGTTGGCATGACTACCAAGCTGATGTCATACGTCCTGAGGACCTTGGTCGACTGTTTGGTTGACGTTTAATCTGAGATGGGTGCATTTTCTGTACCTTCTCTGGTTGAACTCTCAGCTGTAGTACGGCGGCGCGCTGGGAAATGCTGACTCAGTCATTTCCTGCTGCTGGCTAGTCTGAGAACAGGCCTGATGCCTGTTGAGGGTTTGAAACCGCCCTTTGTTTTTTTTATGTCTTCTCTCTGGTGATTGATTGGTGTGAATAAAACGGTTTGTTGCGGGGCTGCTGACAGCAATGATAAAATGTGCAGTGTTTACATTTTCCCCTGGGACAGTAAACAGTAATTTGATGATTTTTCTTTGCTTTGCTGCAGAGGTTTGCTCTTTTCTTTGCGGTATGAATTTTCAGATATTGATTTTTTTTATCATCTCTTTTATCATTTCTCTGTCTCCTTTTGCTTGATGGCAGGAGGTGAATGGATGCAATTAACACCACTCTCTCTGGGATTAGAAGGGCAGACGGTGCTGGCATTTATATTGAATATTTATTGACTGTTTGTGTTTATGTCTTTGTTTTGATGCCTCCTCTAATGACCAATTTATTCCTCTTGGGGTTTTGGACCAATCGTAAGACTGTATCTTTACTTTAAATGGATATTTCATTTAATTTGGAGGAAGAAGGCAGCTAAAAGCTAAATGTACACAGCTTATATGTATAACTTACAAATGTCATCCCAGAGTTAGCATGGACCGATTTTATCATGATTTTGACTGATTTTTGGTTTGTTTCTTCTAAATTCTGAGCCTCTCTCTTGCTCTTTTTCCACTGTAGCAGCTTCAAAAGAAAAAAAAACCCTCTTGAATGACAAGCGCTGCTATTGTGTTGTGGAAAATGGTTGTGACTCACCCACACAGTGGCTGTTTATGATGAATTCACACATGAACAACAACACCGTTGCCAGCATTCATGACCCTTGGCTGTGACTTCCGCTACCACCTCAGATCTGGCCTTTTCCTCCGCGCAGAAATGGGAAGGTGGGGATTGTCCACGCCTGCCTGGAGCCTGGAGCGCTCACCAGCAGCTGCAGATGCGCCTGATGGGTTTGAGTGTGAATTTTGGGCTCAACGGAGCCAAAATGTAGAATTCTGGACCAACTCACGCATGAGAAGGGTCCCTTAGCCGAGATTCCAGGATCTGAGCTGGATCCGTCATGACCTCATCACCCTAGAATCAGCTGCTTTCACAGCAAAGGGCACCAAATATCTTTGATGTTTGCTGAGGGAAACGATTTGTACTGTCTGTTTTTCACTTTTGACTGACTGACTGTGCCGCCTGCTTCTTCCTGTCCGTGTTGCGAAGCCGTCATTTGTGAGAAAACGGGCACGGCGGCCTGACGGTGAAACGTGTCATTTGGCTGAATGTTTATTTGAAACGTCCATCTCCAGCTTCTGGCTTCTCGGATTTTGTGGTAAATGCAGCAGGAGAAGCGAGTAAAGTGGAGGAGTTATGTAAGAGCTGGTGTTTTGACTGAGAGAGACAGTCAGAAAACAGGTCGGAAAGAGTTTATTAAATGACAATTAGATGTAATGAAAATACTGGAAAGCTGGCTTATGTAACAGTCCAGAAGTTATGGAATAAGAGTTATTTAACAGATGCTTTTGGGTTTTCCATTTCTTCTTATTTCCCTCTGCACGTATCAGGATTTTTCGAAGGTCATCCTCGGCCCTGACCTCTGAACTCTCCCTGTGCATCTTCACGCAGACCCTGTGGTGCTGGGCAGGGCGTTATGGCTCAGACGCTGCAGATGGCGATCCCCAACTTCGGCAACAACATCCTGGAGTGTCTGAACGAGCAGCGGCTGCAGGGCCTCTACTGCGACGTCTCCGTGGTCGTCAAGGGACACGCCTTCAAGGTCAACGTGATGTTTCTTTTGGACTTAAACGTCTCTGGAATTCACCGGAGAGCCGAACCGTCTGCTGTTGGTTACTCCACAGCTGCGCTGGATTAATTGGCGTCGGAGGGATTTGCCTTAAGATCTCCGTTATTGACCCATCGGTCAGCTATCAGCTCATAGATTCTTTAGTGATTCCGTCTTCGCCCCGAGACGCACACTTGCGTCGAGCAAACCTGGTTTGATGTCGGACTGTGACGAGGTTTTATGCCGCCGGCCTGGTTCTGAGGGCTGCGCTGAGCCGTGATCATTACCTCAGCGAAGGTATCAGCAGGATTTTAGTCCAAAGCTATTGATTAAAACACCACAAGTACATCCTGCTTTCTGCTCTGAGCATCACTTTATGGATTTTTCTTTCTCCCTCTCACCCGTGGGAATATATTTTTGGTTTTACACCCACTGAGACAACAAAAAGCCACTTGACTGCATTTTAGACGTAAACATAGCTGGAAAAAAAAAGATGACGTCTCACTCTCACTCAGATTTTCAGTCCTAAATCGCAGTTTGTACATACGGTGGTTTGACACGCTTTCCCTGCTGTTTACCCCCCAGGCCCACCGTGCCGTGCTGGCAGCCAGCAGCTCCTACTTCCGGGATCTGTTTAACGCCGGGGGGAAGAGCTCGGTGGTGGAGCTGCCCCCAGCCGTGCAGCCGCAGAGCTTCCAGCAGATCCTGGCGTTCTGCTACACGGGGCGTCTCAGCATGAACGTCGGGGACCAGTTCCTGCTCATGTACACGGCGGGCTTCCTCCAGATCCAGCAGATCATGGAGAAGGGGACCGAGTTTTTCCTCAAGGTAAAAGTCACAACAGCAGGGCTGTTTTGTTCTCTCCAGCACCTGCTGGGTGACACGGTTGCAGGGCTTCTTTTCCGCTCTGTTGCTCTGCCTGGAAAATAATTGAAACACTGAAAAAGGTTCCCTCGGTAGTTGCAGATTATGTGGGTAAATGTTGCTTCACTGCATAAATCTGCATGTTAATGTATTAATATTATCATGAAAGGCCCATCCAAGGTTCCTCCAGACGTGGTGAACACGACAGCAGCTCTGTGGAGCACGCTACATTCATACCCAGCATGTTTATTATCCCACAGAGAGCACAAGCTAAAGCAAGGGTGGGCAATTCTTTAGCCTGAAGGGCCACACTGGGTTATAGATCTTGATAAAGGGGCCGGCCAGGTGGTGCAGGAAACTAACCCCCCCCAAATGAGGATCAGAGGTTAGCTAAAAATCCTGCTTGATGGACTATTGACAGAGAAAATATTTAGAAGAGCCTGTAAACTGGTCCAACTAGAGATGGAGGAGGAAGCTCCAGATGATGTTTGGCCCCACCTTCTTGAGAGGACATGTTAGCATGCTAGGTCAAGGGGGGTCTGAACCTTTTTCTAACCAATCAAGTTGACAACCCTCTTCATTTGGCTTTTGGAGAAATGATTGTGAAGGCTCTGCGGGACAGTTTAAAGAGTTCATCGGGCCACACGTGGCCCCCGGGCCTCAGTTTGAAAACCTCTGAGCTAAAGGTTAAGTTCCCATTTTATCATTTTATTGCGGCTCCACACGTTTTTGTCCCATCAAAGGAAGTGACCAGGCTCAGTTTCAGCCTAAAAATACCGTCTGAAAAATGAAATAGTGACGTTGTCTCCAGGTCTCGTCCCCGAGCTGCGACTCCCAGGGTCTCCACAACGAGGAGACCCCGACCTCTGAGCCCCAGAGCCCCGTCACCCAGACCATGGGCGGAGGGGGGATGGGTATCGGCGGCACGGCGGCAACACGACCCACCCCGTGTCTGACGCCCCTCCCGCTGGTGTCCAAAGTGAAGACGGAACAGACCGCCACCACGCCTCAGCCACAGCAGGTGAGTGCAGTCATGTGACCGAAATAAAGGCAGAAACCCGTGAAGATGAGTAAGACGGTGCTGTTCCTCAGCAGGAAGCCTCTCCCTACTCGGTGGTCTGCACCCCTGTGGCCAAACGGCTGTGGGAGGGGGGCAGTCGTGATGGAGGGGGGGGTTCAGGAGGAGGTGGGGGCACCAGCATGAGGAAAGCTGCACGCTACTCTTCCTCTTTGTCCAACAACACCACCACCCCTGACGCCTCCGGCCGTGGGCCCGCACCCACCAGCACCGGTGTGGTCGGGGCAGGTGCAGCTGGACTCAACAGTAACAATAACAACAACAATGGCGGCACCCCCGAAGGCACCAGCCCGGGAACGCTCAGCATGTACACCAGCGACTCGCCAATCAGTTACCACGACGACGAGGAAGAGGATGAGGTTGCGGACGACAGCGCTGAAGAGCAGTACAGACAAATCTGCAACATGTACACCATGTACAGCATGCTGAACGCCGGAGCCGCAGGTACGTTCCCACGGCACACGAACGCACCAGCGCACTTCGGGCTCCTCCTGGAGCGCTGGCTTCACCCGCCTCTCCGTTCTGACCTATCTCCCCTCCTCAGTGGTCGGTGAGCGGGTGGAGGCTCTGCCCGACTTGGGCCAAGACGCGGGTGGCGGGCGGGGGGGCCGAGGCGGGCGTTCCCGGCAGGACCTGGCGTCGCTTCCCGCCGAGCTCATCAGCCAAATCGGGAACCGCTGCCACCCGAAGCTGTACGAAGAGGGCGACCCGGCGGAGAAGCTGGAGCTGGTGAGCGGCACCTCTGTCTTCATCTCCCGCGCCCAGCTCATGAACTGCCACGTCAGCGCCGGAACTCGCCACAAGGTGCTGCTCAGACGCCTACTGGCCGCCTTCTTCGACAGGTTAGTGTCTCACCCTCCGACAAAACTCGCATCACTTCTGCTTTGGTCGGATGTCGGAGCGCGTCGCAACAATCTGGCGCAATGCATCGCCCGCAGGACAGGAAGTCAGGTTTCAAGTAGAAAATAAAACATCCGGGAACTTGTCAAAATAAAAGCTCCTGTATGTAGAGCGATGGTTTTCAACAGGTCCTGAGTCATGTGAGGGTCATCTCGCAGGTAGACTCGTCATCCAAGGACAAAGTCGTACATTATTTATGACCTGTCACATCCTTCTGAGAAGGATAATATAAAAGAAGACATGGCATGGAAAGCGATTACGGAAGTGAATGGTTTAGGGCTGCAGCAAACGATTATTTCAGTAAGAGTATTCTATCGATTATTTCTGGCGATTAATGGAGTAATCAGATAAGAAGTATACTGTCAATTTTTTTTTACATTACTCTAACTTTATTGAAAAGCATCCATAACATTCTTGTTCTGTTGAACATGCTCAAAATAGTACAAACTTAGATACGGCGTTCATTTTTAAACTGATTGCTTTTACAGTTTAACTTACTGAAGTTCAGGCTTGATAGCGCTTTGTTTTCCGTGGATTATAATAATTATCTTAAGCAAAAACAGCTAGCAGAAACAGTAGCCGCCACATTGATTAAAGTTCTGAATCAGCCTTTCCACAGAGCTGTAAACAAAGAGCATTAGTTAACACTTCAGTTACCAAATTCAATCATGATCACACTGATTTGTGTTAATTGCTGCTACTGTGAAACAGTGAAGTATAGTGGACGTGGAAGTTTAAACGAAGCTTCGACACAAATAATTTCTGTCGAATTACTCAAATTATCCAACTAATCTTTTCAGCCCTAGAATGATTAGTCACTGAAATTACTCCAATTAAAAGCGTTTAATGTGTTTTTCATCTACGTAACTACATATCGCGCGGTCGTACGTGATTTGGCAGAGACGCAAACGCGTTCAGTGTGTTATCGGGGTTCTAGCACGTTTGGTCGCGGGAAAAGCGGACAGCGAGCTGACCTTTGTCTGTGAACGTGACCTCATGATGTCATCACACAGACACTGATTGATCAGAGCGGATTCATGATTTAACGACTGATTTCCTGGGTTTCTCCTTCAGGAGCACGCTTGCTAACAGCTGTGGTACCGGGATCCGTTCGTCCACCAATGACCCCAGTCGTAAACCTCTGGACAACCGAGTGCTGCACGCCGTCAAATGTGGGTAACGCGCGCCCTTTCCTTTGCTCTCTGCTTGTTTTTCTCGGTTCTCACCGCTTTTTCTTCCTCCAGTTTACTGTCAGAACTTTGCGCCGAGCTTCAAGGAGAGCGAGATGAACGCCATCGCGGCCGACATGTGCACCAACGCGCGCCGCGTCGTGCGCAAGAGCTGGATCCCCAAACTCAAACTGCTGATGGCCGACAGCGACGCGTACTCCGCCTTCCTCGCAGACAGTGTGAAGATGGAAGCGGACGCACTGGGGGCGGAGCAAGGCTTCGACCCCGCCTCCCTGGAGGCTGTGGCAGAGGCAGCCGCCAACAGCAGTGAAGTCAGGGGCGGAGCTACGCCGGCCGACGCCCTCCAGAACGTCAGCACGGACGGCAGCACTTTGTTTTGAGTGAGTGATGGGACGGAAACGTGAACGGACAGATTGACGGAGGGAGGGGTGACGTTTCCCTGGCTGTGATGAGAGTTTGTCCCTTTTGCTGGTTTGGGGTTCTTCTTTTCTACCTGTTTTTCGTTCATTCCTCATCTCTCTGCCTCTTTCTTTTGTGATACTGGGAGATTGGACGATGGGACGAAGAAAGCAGAGGGATGAAAGATGGTGCCCCCCCGCCACCTCATCTTCGTTCCTCTGCAGCCTTCCACAAATGAGAGTTTTAGCCTCGTTTAGCATTCCTTCTCTGAGCCCTTTTCCAAGCATAGCCAATCACAGATAGTCCTGGGGGTTGTGGGAGTTGTAGTCCTGTTTGGGGAATGTTCTCTTCTTTTCATATTGAATGTATCCGTGGAGAAGCGTCAGCTTTGCAGAAGGCGAGCGGGTCAAAGAGGTCAGGGTGGAATTTGAACCGTTGATGGATGATTTCTGATTTTTTTTTTTTAAGACAGCCCCTCTGTGGTGCGCTGCTGGCCCGGTGGAACGTTCTGGTGGCCCCCAGCCACCAGTCTGGGGCCCTACAGACGAGATCATGCTCAGTTCTGTGTCTGACATTTTTAAATGTCTCTTTTTTGCCAGAGTTAGCTGTGAGAAATGCACTGTGTTTTTTTTTTTTTTTCCTGCGGTCTGAGTACAATCAAACTATGTTTTTGTACCTTTCAGAAAGAGGAGGAGGGTGGGTTGTCTAAAAAAACAGTGAAAAGGGAGAAAAAGACTTTCTTAATTCCCATTTCTCAGTGTTTATCTATTGTCCTTTGACTGGGAAGGCAAACAGTTGCGTCCTGTGAGCTGAGGAACGGTGCGTTTGTGCGCGAGAGAAAACAGCAGCGTCCTTTTGTTCTCCGCTCATGTTTCAATTGTTTTCACTCTGACTATTTGCAGTCGTGCCAGTGAGCAGCACAAGCTTCCTCGGGCTCTGCTGCCTGGGTGCGTGCACGCCTGGCACGGACAAGGGTACGCGCACACACACGTGCACACACACCGAGAGGCCAGCTCTTGCAGGCTGTCGGTGGCGGTGCAGATGAAAGAGGAAAGACCAAAGCAGATGTGGGGCGCTGCTGTTTGCCTTCCCCCTGCATGCGACGCTTTAGCCAGCCTGCAGACGGTCAACCTTCACTTTTTTGAAAAAGATTTTAAAAAAAGCTGCTAAATAATGGAATTAGCGGCACAGGAACCAGCCCAAACGCTTTCCTGAGGTCAAGGAACAACCGTACGCGTCCTGAACAGTCCTACACGGTCAACCGTTCACGCACATGTAAAGTCCAGCTTACTGTTGACCTTCTGACAGCTCCTGTGTATTCCAGTAAAACCATGGCTTATTCATCGTACCAGCAGCTGTTTTCGAGGTTTGGCTTCTCTTGAGTAATGAAAAATGTGCGTTTTGTTAATAGAAGTGGCACAAGATGGCCTGTTGAGCTCAGATTGGAAGCAGACGTCGTTTCTCTGGGGCTGATCAAAGTGAGAACCATCTTCTCCCTGTGAAGTCCTCAGCTTCAGTGTTTCGCACCATTTTCCAATCACTGTGATCACCAGAAGTGTGACAGCGTCCGTGACGGGTGTGAGGCAGCGTATCGACGGTAGGGGGCAGCAGCGGGCACAAATATACTAGGAAATCTTTTGACGATAATCCAGTTGTTGCTTGCACATCTGTCGCGCATTACCTGCTTCCATGCCTTTTTCTTTCAATCTTTCAATTCATTTTTTACAGTGTAGATGATGTTCTTTTCTTCTACACATCTGTGTTTCTTCTCTAAGTGATAGAAAGAACCAGCACCTTACAGCTGTAATGGCTCATCAATGACACACACACACACACACACACACACACACACACACTGCAAACCATCTCTTAAGCGAAACGGCCACTATAGAAGCAGAACCGCCTCAAAGATGGCGTCGAACCGAACCCGTTCTGGGATCAGTCTTATAAAGGATGTTTTTGCCCACCTGAATGATGTTTACATGATTTTTATATAATGTTTTTTTCCTTTGTAGAATCATTTTTAAATTAACTATTTAAAAATAAGGCTATCAGTCAAAGACAAGCACCTGAAGGTCCTACAATCATAAGGCTGAACGGGGCAGGGGGCTGTACCCCACCCTCTGGAGCACATGGTACAATCCGTAGAGACTGTGGGGGGGCAAATGCAGAGAGGGGGACGAAGGTGAGGACTTGGGGGGGGGGGGGGGGGGAGTCTCTAGGAGACAATTTGCACATTTCTGTTTCCTCTTTTTAAAAAAGAAATGCTGTTTTTGAATAGAAGCATCTTAAATTCAGAGGTAAAGATAGAAGAAGACAAGAGGCTGAGACTCCCGGGGGGGGGCTGGGGAGGCTGGGGGGGTTAGTTGGGGGCTACTGGGATGAGTTTCTGCTTACATATTCAGCTGCTTTTTGCATGGAGGTTTTGCTGGCTGTTGCTGAAGGCTTTGTGTGCATCTGTAAGCAAACAGAATACGTGGGTGTATTTTTAATGTGTGTGTGAGCGTGTGTGTGTGAGTGAGTGAGTGCGTGTGTGCACACACATTAATGTATGCATTTCCCCTCTGCCTGCTTCCCTCCATCTCTGTCTCCATTTATGGCATGTTAATGTCTGCCTCCTCACTGAAAGAGCCTCTGACAGCGGTGTGTGTGTGTGTGTGTGTGTGTGTGTGTGTGTGTGTGTGTGTGTGTGAGTGATGCAGGTCTGCGTCTGGATCTCTGTGCTGCATACGTGTGTGTCTGGCTTGTTGCGCCACTGCGCATGTCTGCCTGTGTGAGCCAGATCTGTGTGTGTGTGTGTGTGTGTGGGTGGTTCGGGTGCTCGGATCTGCGAGGTCTGTGTGAGCTGGGTGGGTGTATGCAGAGTTTGAAATGAGTGGCTGTGTGTTTGTCTGCCTCTCTCTCTCTCTCTCTGTCTCTCTCTCTGTCTCTCTCTCTCTCTCTCTCTCTCTCTCTCTCTCTCTCTCTCTCACACACACACACACACTGCAGGGTCACATTTCCATTAACAGTGTCTGCGTAACATCTGCAGCGGTTCAGATCCAGACATGTCAGAAAGCGTGACTCATTTAAAAGTAAAATAAGACTTCAGTCATCAGCACTTTGTTCCTCAGATATATCCTCTCTGCCTGTCCTGCAGCAGCTGCAGGACACACACACACACACACACAGAGATCTGGCTCTTTCTGCCACAGATTATCCTCGACCGTCTCAACCTATAATTCCTTCAAATCGACATTAAAGTTGATGAGACGTGCCAGAATGTCCTGACAATCCTGTTAACACCCAGATTTGTCCTTACAAACAGGCCAACACACACACACACACACACACACACACACAGTCACTCACTCCTTTGGGTTAATTTCTTTCCTCCTCATCTCTGTTTTCTATCGTCTGTGTTTACATCATTTTTGCCTCGCCTCATATTCAAGTATACCTTTGTCTCTCTCTCTCTCTCTCTCTCTCTCTCTCATGTAAATGAATATGGTTCCTATAAACCTCTGTAGACTCCAATTTCTTCATAAATTGCAACAAATGCGTGTGTGTGTCTACATGCATGTGTGTTTACAACAGATGGGGCTGCTGCGTGTGTGTGTGTGTCCGTGCATGTGCAGGGTATTTGAATGCAAATACGTAAATAATTGGGTCTAGGTACATCTGACCAGGCACGTGTGTGTGTGTGTGTGCACCCCTCCTCTCTGGTAGAACTGTTGTCCAGTTGTTTTTCTGTTTACTGCCTGTGTGTGTGTGTGTGTGTGTGTGTGTGTGTGTGTGTGTGTGTATAAAAATGAGAATTGATTAGGAAAGTCAGACTTTGACGACTGACAGGTCACATGATGAGAAACAATCAATGTAATCGAAGATGTCGCTGAAAATGTTACCGATTCAGGAAGGAAAGGGGAATAATCAGTCATCATAGACATGAGTGGGGGGTGGGGGGGCAGCGGTGGGGTGGGGGGAGATGTTTGTGAAGAACCTCCCAGGACAGCTGAGGCATTGCGGCAGTCTGCTGTCACATGAGCGAAGCCACAATCCAGACAAAGAGACGGGGGGGGCAGGGGGGTTAATGACGGGCGGAGGAGGTGGTGATGGGCTCTCTCTGGCCCTGCACCACCCTCATGAATACCTGTGCGCTTGTTTGTTTACGTGGCGTTTTGAAGAGGTTGGGGGGGTAGACGAGCCCCCTCAGCCCCAGACGAGGAAGAACCCTGTCAGCTTGTAGCTAATCTAGAAATGATCAGCGCTCCACCTTTAAAGGAAGGACTTTCTGTTTGTTCTTGTCCAAAATCCCCATTTGTGGGCGGTTAGCAGCCAAGGCAGGTGGCGCTAACCTCGCTGTTGCGTGATTAGCGGCTTTAAGAAGCTTCAGCAGCGGTGCTGAAGCAGCGTACCAGTTTCCAGCGTCGGCTGGTTTCCTCCTCCGTGACCTCGGATCCAGAAATCCCAGACGCAAGAGCACAGACTGAAGGCGGATGTTTCCTGTAACGTGGCTGATTCTGTTTCCCTTTTAACGGTGGTGTTGCTGAAGGTCTTTGGTTGAGGGCGACTCTTCTGCCCTGCGGGGCGCCTACGCCTGAGCAGGGCCAGGGCAGATGATGCTTCAGTGTTTTTAAAGCGATAGGACTTCCTGCTTTTCAGCTTTGTACACTTTTCGTTTTAAACCTAGTTGATTTTCTTTTGCATTTGTGCTTTTGTTTTCTATGTTTGAACTAGCATCCTGTAGTCCTTAAGTTTGTTTTTTTTTTAAGACACATGCTACTAATAATTGAACATTAACACCTGTGCGTAGAGTTCCCAAGTTATGTTTTGATGAAACGGAGTCATGGTTAGCTGTAAAATAGTTTAGAGAAAGAGAACCACATATTTTTGCATCGTGATTGTTGTTTGAGGGGCTGAAGGGAGGGACGAGGGAAGGGCTTTTAATGCTGGTTTTTACTCAACTGCAGCTTCTGTCAAGGCAAGATCGGGGTTGGGCGGATGGACAGACGGTCAAGGCGAACAACTGCTGTTCTTTCATCATTTTAAGACTGAACGTCTTGAATGTCTGTCTGTTTTTAATTTAAAAAAAAAAATCTTGTTTCATCTTTCTGATGAAACAGGACCACCATTTGTCTTGTGACCATTCAAATGTTTTTTCTTTTTTTGAGAAACCTCTGCTAAAATGAACCCAAAGCTTGTTTACTTGACCTGGTTCTCCAACCAGCTTCTCCACAAAGAATAAGCTACTGTTGCTTGAATGTTTGTCTGTTTAGCGCCGTCTGGTGGTGAAACGCGGGTACTGCAGCTGAGAAGTCTGGGGGGCTCATCAGCTTGCGGCATTCGCCAGTACCACCAGGGGGCGCCACCAGTGATCCTACCCAAGTAACGATTGTAATCAAAGAGTCTCGATCACTGTTTATTGGAGCACCTTAACGGCAGAGTGAAGCTTCTGCTGCAAATTTCCACAAATGCGACACAAGACGTAAAAAAAAAAAAAAAAAAACCTGCCAAATCGGCCGCAGCACACGGGCTGAAGTTGCCAAATAAAAAAGGTCATCAGCAGATTGAAAGCAGCTGATGAGAGAACAGAGCGCTGCAGCTGTGTTTTGTTTTTTTGTTTGTTTTTTTGACGCTTTGACGTGTTTGTCCATGACGATCCTGTTTGCACTCCTGATCTTTGCTTTGGCTGTCGACCCACAGAGGGACTAAAGTGACGGGAGAGGGAGAAAAAAAAAAAGTTAGCACCTTCTGGGTGAGTGCTCAACTGTCCCGGAGAGCCAAAGCCCTCTGCACCTTTCTGAGCACGCTCGCAGCATCACTTCCTGTTTGTGGTTGGATGTCAGAGGTCGCCGTGTTGAATCTAGCGGGAGGGACGGGCGCGGGTCATGTAACATAAGGGTTCTTTTTGTAAGGTTCTTATTTTTGATGTTTTTATCTTTTTGTACTATTATTCCCTTTTTTTATTTCGTATGTTTTCTCTTCTTTCTGACGTTTGTTGTTTACTGTAAAAATGTGCCCATCGGTCTCCCCCAGGTGGGAAAGCGTGGACTCTGCAAAGTCTTGTGTAAAAATTGGAATGGGGGAGGAGTTTAAGGGGAGGGGTGAACAGGTGGGTGAGGTAAAAAGGGTGAAGACTGGGTACAAAGTAATGGTTTCATCCAGATGAAACATCTGTCTGCTCGCAGGGTTTCCCTGCGACATCGTCACGGCAACAAAGGTGTGACCCACTCTAAAAGTGTTAATGGTGAAAATGTTGGCGGAAAAAATCTACCCTCACACGCCAGCGTGAGTTTGACCGTGAGCTTTAGACAGAAGACAATCAATTGAAAAAAATGTTATTCGGTGAAATGTTTGCATCAAAGAAACCCCAAATTTTATTTGAAACTTTTTTTTGTATCTGTGATATCCAGTTTTAAATCAGATGGTGGCAACCACTGATGTTGACTTCACCCAACAGCTGATTTTTAGCCTCAACTTCGGTCTCAGCAGGGCAGGATAGCGACGTTTAGATTAGAACGCAGCACCTTGGACTGCCCTGCGCCTCCACCAGGGGGCGTCTGCAGGGTGGGTGCTGAGCGTGAGGGAGCAGAGGGTGTATTTTTTCCTCCCTGTGTCGTCAAGTGTGTAAAAACAAGCTCCAGCTGAGGATGAAGGAGCCAAAGGCAAGCAACCTCGTTCAGCTCTGCTTTTCTGTTTTCCCCTCCTCAGCCTCCTCCACGTTGACCCCCCCCCCTCCTCCCCACGCGTCTCGGACCCCGCGGGTCTCTCAGAAATCCTCCCCACACACCAGAGACAACAATACTCTCATATCTATATGAATACTGTATATGTATAATAGAAACAGGTAAAACCTCTGAGACACAAACCCGCGCGCTCGCCTGCTGGCGCGTTGCAAGGCGTGCGCGTGCGTCTTCGTGTCGCTGATGCAGTTTTAAATAAAGTTTACCTCGGGAGCTCTCAGCCATAGCAGACCTTAACCCACAGCACCGCAGGCGGCCCCCCTGCGGCTGCCGCGGCAACAGCAGGTACATTTTTCTTTTTCAGGAAGAACCCCGGGAGGCTCAGCAGAGCGCTCCGGGACCATCTGAATGCACACGCCGCACGTTTCTACACAAACAGGACGCACGTTGAGAGTCCATGTCAACACATTCTTACCTCAGAATCATGCTACAGAATGGGGGGTGGGGCTTTTTATTATCACAGCAAGTTCGAATGACTTTTTTATTCCCCCCTTCCTTGTCTCTGGTGGTGTTGGTTGATAACGATCTTTTTTTTTTCGCTCTGTCATTTGTTTTACACTATAAATATATAAATATTTAGACTGTACATTACGACATAGAAGCACTATCAGAGTCTGATTGTTAGATGTGCACTCGCAGCATGAGGTATTATTCTTTATTATCCTTCATAACCCAGAAATAAAAGTGAACTAAGAGCTTTTTTTGAAAGTAAAGAGAGAATTTAAAAAAGTCAAACCTGTGCAGTAGTGTCTGCTGATGTCAGAGTACCCAATCTTACCCTGTCACACACATGCGCGCCTGCCGTGTCAAACCCACCCCATCCCACCGACGACCCCCCCACCCCCCTCGTACATGCCAGTGTTTTCCCCATGTGTTCCAAGTGCCAATAACTTTGTGAATTCCTAACTGTGACCCAGTAATAAATTGCACATTAACTACTGTAAAGAGCAAAATGAACCAGACTGATTTAAAAATGAGGGGAAAAAAAACCTTCCGAATATCTTAATAAAAATGTTTTTAACAAATAGGATTGACTTTACAGATGTGTGGAGTGTTTATTTACCTTTTCAGAAATCTTTATTTTAAATCGGTGTCTGGTATGGATGTAGCGTCTTTGTCGAACAGTGACCACTAGTGGACAAAAAGAGAAAAAACATTTAGCTTTTGTCATTAAAACCTCTGAAAAGACTCATTTGAACAGTTTTGTGATGTCAAAACTGCACAAAAAGACGTCAGATGAAATTGTGTTTAATCTGTTTTGGCAAACGTTACATTCAAAAGACAAGTGCAAGAGCAAAACATCTCATGAACACACGTATTGGAACAACATTAATGTTTCAAACGTTCCATAAACACTGCCTTATCCCCAATTCAAATCCAGAAAACGTTTTTTTGGTCATCAGACATGAATAAATGTTTAAAAGTTGCACCAGATTCAAATCTGGCTTTTTAACAGTAGAATCATCATCAATGTTGTTTCAGCTGAGCAATTACCAGCAGAAACTTAAATCACAAACACACTTTTTTTTGGTTCCAGCTTCTGAAACGTGAAGCTCTGTAACTTTTATAAGGATAAGAGAGTAATCTGCATAACAAATAACGTTTAATCTTAACACTGCCAACACATTTGAGTCGTGGAAACTAAGGCTTCTCGTTACACTACAGATGAAAGTAAAACAGGGTCTACAGCGCTTTGTAAATGTGGGGCCAACATTCATGATCAACGTTCCACTGATGCTCTAAAGGAGTTTGTGGATATGTAAAAGCACTTGGAGAACATCTCAACTCAGTTGGTGAAAACCGGATCTGACCTACAGAATCTGAAGAACCCATGATGAAACCAAAGAAATCCAGACTACAACAGATTACAAGACCTGACAGAGGACTCCGCTCGCACAGACGTTGAAAGCTGATCTGACCTGAAGTGACTCTCGGCCTCCAGCAGGGGGCGCCGCGATCTTAAAGGTTCGCGCTGACATCCTGCCCAGCAATGAGTCGACCTCTCATCGGCTGCAGCAGCCGAGCGGGCAGACAGGAACACAAGACGTCCTGCTGGAGGTGGTCGGGTCTGCAGACCCAAACTGGCCTGGAAGGACCACAAACAGTTCCCCGCCTTGATTCACGCGTAGGCACAGGAACGTATCGCACATTTCACGATATAAAAATATATTTAAGGCAACACTGAAAACTCCCACGCTGCTCTCGCGAGCTTTTAACAGCCAAATCTGCATCTTTCTCACTTTAACCTTTAGACAGCCAGCAGATGTTGGCGTCACGCTGAAACTACAACCGTTAAAACTTGTCACTCCAGCCGTGAAGCATCTTCAAAACAAGTATTTTAATCTGGTACCAGGTCTGTAGTTCACCGCCAACAACTTCAGTAAAACACAGAGTTCCTGAAAGCTCTTCATCAATAAATATGCCCAATTTTTGATCCGAACGCCTCAAAATTTGGAGCAATTGGAGAAGCTGAGCATCAACGTGGATGTCTCAGCCTCAAGAAGATAAAAACAGGTGGTAAAAAGGAAATCCTGCATTTTTTTTCCTTCTTAAAAAGCAACAGTACCTCTAAAGTCAGATCACTCTCCCTCCTAGCACGTGTAATTGTAGCGAAGACCTTTAACCAGAAGAGGGCAGAGCCAAAGCACCGTAAAAACACAGAACAGAGTTGAAGTCATGAAATATAAGGAGGTAGGCCCACATTAAGACAGTAAACCTGACTTAAATTAGCATTTTGTTATAATAGTGTTCATGTTTCCAGGCATAAAAGGAGTAAAAATACTCTCTATACTGTCATTACTTCCTGTTTTCCTCTCCATGCATCCTGAAATTCAATTTGGAAATATTACATTTTAAAATATTTCTCTGATTGAGTTTGATCTTTTGGGCCTGCTGAGAGCTGAAGCAGCTCTGTTTCGCTGAGGAGGAAGAAGAGTCACCAGCTTTGTTTCCTCAGTCGGAGGAGGCGATGGCCTCTTCCTGCGTCTGTCCGTCACGCCGTGGCTCCATCCGGGTCGCTGACATCAGAGGATGAAGAAGAGGATGAGGACCACAATCAGGATGGCGACCAGCACCGCGATGGCACACCACTGTCTGCGACCTGACGAGCACGGACACGGTTTTAGTCACATGACGCTCAGACTGATGAGCATCATGGAGGTTTGAGAAAGTGACTTAAAGGAGACGAGCTAAGTGAAAACTCTGAAGGAGAGCAAAGGTCAGAGCTCTGCTTCAGGCTGCAGGGCGTCCACTCACTGCTGGTCATGTGAGAAACCTTCTCCAGCTTCTTCAGGACGGAGTCCATGCGCGAGGACGTCTGCTCCATCTCCTCCCCAAAGTCCCCCAGCATGCTGAGGGACAAACAGCATCGTTTTTAAACTCACAGCTTCGGCCTGCAGCATTTTTCACTGTAAAATGTACTGTCGTTCCAAAGGAGACTGTTGTTCCACACACACACACACGTGTGTATTATAAGTCCTGTGAAACAAATGGAATCAACAGAGGACCTTTGTGTTTCCCACCACAACGGACATTACAGAGACGTTCACGCTGGAGGCAACGGATGAATGCTCGTGTGTGTGTGTGTGTGGGTGTGTGCGTACACTCACACAGCCTGCTCGTCAAGCTCGTCTCCGATGCGTCCTGACATGTCTTTGAGGACTCTGATGCTGCCTGACACCAGCTCCAGCTGGTCATCCTGTTCCTGTATGATCAGCTACACACACACACACACACACACACACACACACACACACACACACACACACACACACAACACAACACACACACACACACACACACACACACACACACACACACACACACAGCTATAATGAGTGTATTCCTCAGCCTTTCAACCATCTCAAGCCTGTTTCTACTTGCAGAGCTGTGATAATGTGTGCACAGTTGGGCAGAAACAAGCTCCTCTAACTACATCAAAGATGTGAACAACCACAAGGTTCTCCACGCTCTTCCTGCTAAAACCACAAGCTGATTCAGGGTGGGTAGACAACAGCAGCTCAAGGCTTAGGAGCCTTTTCTCAGGCAGACACTTCAGAGGAAGCAGAAGAAGCGGGTCTGCATCAAACATGTTCCCACATGTTAGTGGTCAGGGTGGGGCATGGGTGGAGAGAACCCACTCGGCTTTATTATCAGGTGCACATGACCACTGGACCGGATATAAATCTGGACTGAATCATCCTTTTAATGGCAGCGCAGCAGGAATTCCTGCACGCTGATCTTTTTTTCTATTCCTGCACCGAGGCTTAAATTAAACCATTTTTTCCTTTTTATTCTGTGATTTTACAACATTTGCTGGTAAATGTTTGTATTTTCCTCATAGCAAATAGATCAAACCTGAAACCCACACAGCGGAAGGCTTTAAAGCGTTTGGTTTATGAGGTCAACTCAGGTTATTTTCTGGGATGCATTTAACCATTTATTTACATTTAACTGCCAAATGATACTAGAGTGTTACTGTAGGTTCAGAGCCCTGAAGAACTCGGCTCCTCTTTCTACATTCGTGTGTCTACCTGCTGCTGTTCCTGCTGCTCTTCGATGTATCTGGAGTTCGCAGACACCATGTGGGCCTCCAGCATGGACGATCTGTCCTGAACCGTTGAGGACAGCAGAGCCTGGACAAAGACATACAGTTTATACTATGGATGCAGATCAGACAAGTATATTAAAATAAAAGGTTTAACTTATTACCAACCATTGGAGAGATGCCAAACAAAAACCAGTGTTTGCACTGACGTTTAACTTAAAAAAGATTTTCTTCAAGTCAAGCTATTATGGACTCAACAGTTAAGACTGAGGTCACAAAAATTATTTTAAAAAAATGTTATAGAATCTTCATCATGTAATTTAAATATTCAACATATTTATTTCACCTACTCAAGCATAAATAGCAATTTACCTGTCTGTTCTTTTTCTCTGCCTGAGCCATAGCGGAAGGACTGGACAGCTGATCCTTCATCTCCTACACACACACACACGCACACACAATTCAATGTAGTATATTTCTTGCAGTGATTGGTGGATTCAAAATTCTACCAGTCAACCAGTTTCAAGCATTAAATGATTTAACACAATTTTAAAGAATTTTTTTTTTTTTTTAAAAAAAACTATGGGTAAA
This sequence comes from Pao palembangensis, assembly GCA_015343265.1. NCBI lineage: Eukaryota > Metazoa > Chordata > Actinopteri > Tetraodontiformes > Tetraodontidae > Pao > Pao palembangensis. The sequence continues at coordinate 912,401 of CM027089.1, read as the reverse complement.
CTAACTGACCAGTTAACTCTTAGAAAGGATGGGTTATTGTTTTGGGAGTAAAAGTCTGTGCGTCTTGTTAATATGTTCGGCCTCATGCCTCGGTCATCGTATATTCTGGACTTTTAGTTGTTTTCCAACTTCTGAGGTGTTGTTGAAGACGTCTATTTTCGGTAATAATCTGGTCAATCTGCTAACTCCCTCCGTCTGAATGAATGAAAGAATAAATAAATTAATGCAGCGTTGCTACAAACGTTGCTAACTTTGCGTTGTATTGATCCGCCACAATAAGCGCGTCGACATGAAAACATTAGTTCCACACTGGTTTCTGGTTCCGCTCTAACAATGACTTATACCTATTTATGACTCCTTTATCCGTGTATAGTTCATGTGTGTTGTAATGTTCATAATGAATTAAAGGACTTGACGTCGCTAGTTTATGCAAACCGTCACTAAAAACAAACTTTAACTTTTCTTCTTCTAAAGCATCTGCAGCAGTTGTAACACAGGCGCACTACTGCCCCCATCCGGTCAGTTTTAGAATTGACCCAAAGACGTTCCTGAATCTCCGTTCCAAATATTAACCCACCACTGTTGCCTGCGAGCTGAGCAAACACCCCACCACTTTATAAATATGCCTATATATATCACACACCCTTGATTTGTAGCAAAAACCTTTTCATTCTTGATCGATGCAGACAGCCTCAATACTGAGATTTTCTGTTAACTCACAATCACTGACTAAATCAAAAATGTCACAGGGTCTTTTGTTCCCTCTCAGAAAACTGTGCTTTTATTCTGGCTCACAGGATTCGCTGCTCTCAAGGTCTATTTAAAGAGGCAACCGTGGCATGTAAAACTTTCCTTTGTTGTAGAGTGAGTCATATCTTCTGTTGTGATTAAACACTGTTAAAAATGTCACTGAAAAGGCCAGCAAACACCTTCAAAAGAATGCAGGACTGATAAAAATCCTAACAAAAACCTTTAAAATGAAGAACCTCCATACTGTAAACATTAACGGAAAAGGCTATCGTAGTACACGTTTGTGATAACATGAACGTGAATGCAACACAACAACAATACTGTCGGTAAAATTAATTTACTGACCTAAAGAATTAATTAGATGAATCAAGAAGGGTTATCTAATCACACTGCCTTTCAAAACACTCCAGGCCCCCTGATGCAAGAGCTGGATTAACTGCATCAGCTGACTTTGTCTGACCTACAATTTGTGTGTTTTCGTCGGAAACACTTTGGCTGCCAAATCACACCCACAGCCTTCCAGGCAGTGTTTACATGTAGCAATTAGCAATAGTTCCAGAAGAAATGTCCTCAAAACACTGAAACATAGTCCTGAAAGGCGTCCATATGAACTGAGACACACACAAAACATAATACACGCCTGGGGTTAAAAAAAAAAAAAACAAACAAAACAAACAAGTTGAAAAAAATCAAAGGGGAGTTTTACCTGGACAGATTTCCTGGTCCTTTCCACAAAGTCTTTCCTCTCCTTAAGTTCGCTCTCGCCTAGTCGGAACTTTCCAGGATTCGATTCCACAATATCTGAACCAATTAAAGAAACAACTGGAAGATGCACCATCAAGGTGTACAGAATTTTTCATTTATATTTGATTTTGAAGATGGCAGCTAGCAGAAAGAAGCAGGGAGGAAGCAAATTGTGATGTCACAGAACTGGCATTTCTGTCTATTTTGTAAAATTAGTTAAAGACTCTTCCTGATAACAGTTTTTTTAATATTCTTTAATCTCTCCTGGCAGTAGGCAAAACAGTAGCAATACACATTACTGCCACCAGCAGGACTGGAGGCTACAACGCACACAACTATCATAATCTGGTTTTCTGTGGTGAATGTAGTTCCGGCCGAATTGGACAAAACAAGCCCACCAGCTCAGTAGTGAGCATTCTATTAATAACACCAAAAACAAGTATTCACACAACACCCCTTCAAAGTGAGTAAACACTTGAACAAGTGCAGTTCTTTCATAAAACCCTGTAAACAACAGATCCCTGTGTTGATGTCCTCGCTGCACAACAAATCAAATACAATAACTCCAGTCATGAATCACCTCAACAAGTTCAGTCCCAACAGGGAAGCAGATTGTCTTTGCTGCCTGAAGGTAAAAAACATTAGACATTTTTTTTTTCCAGACTGCCAGAGGGTTCTTTTTTAAACTAATTCTTATGTTTGCTTACCTGGCACATCAGTAAAAATGTCCCAGGTCTGTAAGGTCGCCTCACCAAACACAACACGAGTGAGCAACAAAGAATCTATTTATAACAATACAGTCATATGAGAAATTGTCTTTCAAAACAAGAAAACAGCGTTTTATTTTGTTTTTTGTTTAAATGGGTGTAAAGGATACTGATGGTCTCGCTGAGATCTTCCAGGTCCCACTCAATGGCTCTAAGACAGTTCCTTAGTTCGTTGGTACTCCAGTCCAGTTCATCACGGCTGACCTAAGATAGCAAAAGTGTTTGAATTATTGATATGTGTGACACTAGAAGCTAAACCAAGCTAAACCACCCTGTGCCCAAAGAGTTTAGTTTGTTTTCTCCCAAAACAGACAATGGATGCTGACTGATACTAATCAGGGGAAAATGCTATAATGCTCACAAAATTCTGAAAATGTGAAGGTTTAAAACCAAACTTTGAGCACCGCAAACAAAGTCCTTCTATCAAAATACTCTCGACAATCTTTCTGTTATTTTAAGCCTCTTTTAGCATTTCAGAAGTGCTATTAAAAGAAAAGGCTTTTTATTAGGATTTTACAGGAACACATTGATTATGAAATCGGTTCTTGGATTAAACAACTTCCTGTAGCATTTTTAAGACTTTTATCCACGGACTGTTAATAAAGACGATTAGCTGGTCTGGTGAGTTGCTGAAATCTCTGTGTTTTCATCTTGCATGGGGGAAGCGTGTTTTGAATTTAACCTAACATCTTGTGATTTGTTCATGTTTTACCTTTCCTTTATTACAAACAGATTTATTCTGTCACCATGTTGACAAACACAAACTACATGAACAATACTGAATAGTTTAATGTAGCTAGCCAAGAGATTCCCACTTATGCGTGTCATGATTAATTTTCCAGATTTGTCACTGGCCTACTTGTATCTCTGCAGTACGAGCCAAGCTATGGGAAAAAAATGCACTGCTAAAGGAGGAGTTGTGCTGCACGTTTGCAATCAATAAGAAACAAATATCAAATGCTGATACACAGTAATGCTAATATACACCAAACATTTACAATATGCAGGACATGTGCAATCAGAGAGTTGAGAGCTTACGAGTTTGCTGTGGTTCCAAAATCTTTCACCTACAGAATTTTTATTTGTGAAATTTCATAAGCTTTCAGTAGCTACAGAATATATTTAGTAATATAGTGTGATACAAATCGTGGTATGGATGAATGAATCTGTTGTGCATATGACTCTCAGGGCCTGTGATTACAGGGTTTATAGCTGCTCACCTGAGTTCCGTCCTGCAGCAGTTCCTCCCACCTGTCAAAGAGGGTCCGAGCACGGGAGAGGGCCTTCTGCACCTCTCTGCACACAAACATGCACAGCAGGGGTCAAATTAGCCAGCTGACCACATCCTCACTTGACACTGATGCAGCAACTCCCCATCGCGACACCAAAACAAACACACAAGCTACACTTTGCATCCTTCTCTAACTTCACAGCGCAACGTGAACTGCGCAACACTAAAGCTGATCCAATTTCACACCGTAAGAGTTTAACTAAACAACAATTATCAGGGTTGCGAAGGTGCAGTCGCGGATTTAGCTGCCAAACATCAACACTCTGGGTGTCGCGGTGCAATAAAGAACGTGGACGCTAGCCGTTCAGCTAACCTCGCAAATGTTTTCATATTTACACATCAGAAAAACACACGCTCGCTGGTCATCTCAAACCAATGTGTCTACTTAAGTGGGTAAGCGTGAAGAAACACTACACTGAATTACTTGTTATGTTCATTTCTTACCCTTTTACCACGAAAAACGGGTCTTCTACCGACATGTTGGTTCCTTCCGCTTCTAGCTCGCGCGTGCGCAGCAGATAGCGAGTGACAAAAAGCTACGTCATCGTTGTTTGCGTTTGTAGTTATACAATAAAACTTTCGTTATTTTTTATTATTATTATTTCCAGATTATGAAAACTTGGATAGCACCTAAAGCCCATCTCCCCCGCAGAAATTAAAAAAAATATGGCTTCACTAAACGAACCAGAAGTGTGTTAGCAGAGGAGGAAGTAAAGCGCAGTTTACATGTGTGTAAGATTAGTTGCCACGGTAACGACTGCGCAAACGCTGTCGACCTTTACGGTAAATGACAGGAATCTGGCGGACAGACGTAAAGGGTTCTCTCGGAACCCTATTTACTAAAATGAGAAAATATTTACATTTGGTAAAATATTTACGTTTTTCCTCCATGTACCTTTTAGGACATTTTAGCTTTGAGCCGTTTTACGGCCGTGGTTGTCGTTCTTTCTTTTTTATTTGACTATATTAAAGTTTATTTCCAATTATTTTGCCATCACTTTAAAAATATTCAACAAAGTTCTCTGGTTCAAAGAAAAACTATTTTCATTATAAATTTTTTTAAGAAAAGGACGGAGTGAACTGTGAGTTTTCTGACATGATGTCGTATAAATAATTTTTGCATTTTTGATTGTTGCTGGGTAAAGGAAGAGAAATTGCACGCTCAGCAAATACAGCTATTTGCATTTCCTTCCTGCTCCTCCCATTCATTCTTTCTCTGTTCCTGAGAGGGGGTTCTCTCTACCCTACCACCCGGTACATTCCAATTACTTCCTTCCTTCCTTCCTTCCTTCCTTCCTTCCTTCCTTCCTTCCTTCCTTCCTTCCTTCCTTCCTTCCTTCCTGTCCCTCCCCCGCCTCCTCACCTACTTCACTCCTCCTCCCTTCCTGTCCTGTGAAAATTCAGAGTACAAACATCCGTGTTCACACACTCACACACTGCCTGCCTGAAGCCAACAGAACATTTATGAAAACTTCCATTTAAACTGCTGCAACACTGGATCTAAAAATAAAAGGGAAAAAATGTATTAAGATTTCATTTTTCACCTTTTTGCAGGGAGTTTTTTTGTTTCTTCTACTAAATTGAAAAAATGTCTAAATAAATCAAACTGTGACATAATTTGGGGAACATAGCACAATCCAGAGATGTTCACTACTTGTATAACAGTTTGAGATCATGCAAAAGCTTAACAAAACCACTAATGTGCGGTTTCTGCAGGAACTGGAAGAGTGTACTTCACAGAGCTCAAGAAGTGGTTTTATCTGGGATATCTGCTCTTCTCTGACCGCCTCAGTGGAAAAATTTACTGTTTTTGAAAGGAGTGACGCAGCAGCACGATGAAAGCGAACCTGCCCGGAGAGGCCATCAGAGGCAAACACAGACTAAAAATAGAAACCTTTATCCATTGCATCATGATGCCTTCAAGTGCTCCAGGAAAGGGTGACCTATTTTAATTTAGCCAAATTCAGCTCTCTGCTTGGTGCACAGAAAAGCAAAAAAGGAAAACTCTATGTGAGCTCTGTATCTGCTTGTAGATGTTTTACCTCATGGACTTGATTCACAGGAGAATTTGCAGGGATGGCCAACCAAAAACCAGTCAAACCAGCAAATGAGATTCAGCTGATATCGCTTTTAATTAGTTTATTACAAATCATTACTAATGCAGGGTCATCTTTATTACACACACACAAAGGTAAAAAGAACAAAAAAAATGTTGATCACACTTGAGACTTTATTGTTGACTTTATAAACAGTTGCTATGATTTCTGCCTCTGAATCTTCATATTTTGGCAAATAGGTCACTTAGCAGCCCTACCAACCAGTGTTTATAGTGCAGAGAATAATAATGCAAATTGCAGGCCTCACCCTTCCAGCTCTCCCTCTTTCTCCCTCTCTCTCTCTCTCTCTCTCTCTCTCACACACACACACACACACTTGGCCCGGGGCAGATGCAGTGTAAGTACTATCATATAACACACAACACATAACACTGAGTCACCATAGAGACAAGCTCAGCACAGACCTGAGAGGACTGCATGTTGCTTCAGAGTTGTTTGACTTAAAAAACCTGCACATGTGAAACAAAATCAAAATGTACATTTTGACACTTACGTGTAGCAATTTTACAGTGGCGTGTACATCAACCAGTCTCTGACCTAGTGGTCTGGGTAGCCGAACTCCCATTAAAATACATTCTGCATTCTTCGCAGCGCTTTGACATGTTCACGTCATGTTGTGGGGAGCGATGGGAGAGGTTTCCATGGTTACAGCTTGCCTGTTTTGACAGCATCACACAGCTCACAGGGGTGACAGCTGGTGTTCCTGATAACAAGTGTAGTTTGCCCTCTGACAGATCAGTTATCCAGTGACAGAAGAGTCACTCAGGGAAGAAAAACACTTTCTGTAACAAAGCAAGGACTCTTTACTAAATTTTGCTGTCATTTTATACTGAAGCAATATTCAGCTTGATTGAGAAGAAAATAAAAAGAAATCGGAATAAATCAAGATCAAAACAGGGTGTATACAAAAATGACTGTTATATAATTGTGCGTTCATTATAACCAACTTTAACAAAGGCTCATCAAAATGACCCCTTGGAAGGGCCACAACGTTTGTGTTTAGGACTCTGGAGTAAAACTAATTGTTACACAAGTTAGGATGCAGAGTGTAAATGTATTTTTTGCTTTTGTTGGAAAAAGCGTGGGGAAAAAAATATAATGAAAAAATGTATTGAAAATGTCCTCTTTTAAATACGAATGTGAAATGTTCAATTAAGTGAAGATTTCTATCTAAAATATCGTATATACTGATAACAGATATGTGCAGACAGGGGCATAACATCGATTTATTTACTTTAAATATAAACTAGGAAGAAGAATACACCATCCCATTAAATCCATAAAATTTTCTAGACACATGTAATATAGAGGAGCTTTTTCCAACTATCGCTGAAGGCATCATCGGGGTAATTGCATTTTGCCCTCAGCCGCGGCGGTAGGTAATGTGCACTGCGGACGCTTCCATATATGGCGCGCAGGTGACGTAACCGCCGCGCGTATAGCCCGAGAGGGGTGGGGCCTGCGGGTGCGCGTCCGCGTCATGGCTTTTCCACACTGCGCGTCCCCACGGGAATTTACTACCGGATAGACCATATTTGGCGGCTTAGCCTGTGACGTTGAGCGTGTGTGTGTGTGTGTGTGTGTGTGTGTGTGTGTGTGTGTGTGTGTGTGTTGGAGGGGTCTGGGGCACAGTCGCCGTAATTACGCGAAATAGGAGACTCGCTCGTTTCTCCCACGTACATTCTTTGAAGCGCAGTTTCTTTCTGAGCAGAATGTAAACACGGAGTGACGCGAGCTCACTTTCTTTTCAAATCGACCATTTTAACTTCCTCAGACGGACGAACTTCCCGTTCTCGTTGTGTAGAGCCTTCCTGGAAAAGTAACTGTTAATTTACAAATTAATAACATTAATAACAGTCGCCTCGTTAATGGCGAGACGAAACCCTATGAAATATAGAGATTTCTATAGGTTAACGGTGTTTCACATAACAACAATAATTACATTTTTTGTTTCAAATATTGTTTTTCAATAGCGTATGGTTAAATTATATATATATATATAAAAATAATAATTTAGGGCCAATAATGTGTGTTTATGCGGGGGGGGGGGCATCGAAACACCCAAAATTAATAATCCATTAATGTTGTGTCTAATTAGCTGCAGTAAATATAGAAAAATTAGTAGGAGTTAAGACAGAAAAATGCGATAGACAGAACAGATGGTTAGTGTGTGTGTGTGTGTGCCGTGCTTGTGTGTGAGTGTGTGTGTGTGTGAGGGGGGGGGCAGCAGGTGTGGGCGGCGCCTGCTTGTCACTAACTGAGGAATGAAGTCCACATTACGTCAAAGAGGAAATAAAACGCCGCCCTGCTCCTCGCACGCTCTCATTTCTGAGTGCAGCCGCCGGTCCGACCAGAGCCCGAAGTCCAGCTCAGGACAGGAAAGCCCGGAGCTCGTCTACTTGTTGAGCCTTCACTCACTGTGCCAAAACGCATAATTACGCACAAAGAAAATGAGTGCCACAACAGCCATGGACGTCAACGCCGAGGCCAGACGGATCCTGGCCGTGTCGATCAGCAAGTTGTACGCCTCAAGGACCCAGAGAGGAGGGCTGAGGCTTCACCGGAGCCTTCTCCTCTCCATGGTCATGAGAACTGCCCGGGATATCTATCACTCTTCCCGAGAGAGCGAGGGGACCAGCGGCGCGCAGCGAGCACCAGAGGAGCCCATGGACACCAGCTCCAACCCGGTGGAACAAACCCAGCCTGCGCCCCAGGTCGAGCCCCAGCCGGCGCCCTGCTCCACCGAGCCGACACCAGACAAGCTAGACGATGAAATCAGTGAGGACAAAGAGAATTTGAGTCCGTCGAGGCAGTCCAGGAAACGCCGGGGCAAGGCGTCGGTGGCGCCGGACTTCCTTCCCAGCAAGAGGGCGAGGCTGGAGCCCGGGGAGGAGAGGTATGCGACCCCGCTGGGCAGCTGTCGCGCCGCGGACTCCCTGACCGCCTTGTCTTTAAATCGGGTTATACCTGCCTTCTGAACTGACGGAGGTCGGAAATAGCTCCAACTTTGGAACGGAACTTAACCCACGGGACGTTTGATCCCTGACGCACCGAGGAGGTGACCTACGTCGACGGTCCCGGGACCGGGGTGCGAGCTCACCGGCCGATCGGTCGGGCCAGATGAGCCCGGAAGAGGCGGCAAAGTTTGAGGAAGAGACGGAACATTTCTGTTCCCCGGTGATTCACCTTCACCCAGAATGAGTCCGAACACAAACCGCTGCTGACTCAGTGTGTGTGTGCGTGAATCAGCACAGAACGATGTGAGTCACGAGAAGCGGCGACCACACACACACGGACACACGCTCATATCTGATGTTCGGGGGAGTTTCCTGCCTTTATACAGTCAGAAAAGACTCTGCAAGAGGAAAAAGACTCTCTGGCACCTACATCCTTATTATAATATTGTTGTTCTTGTGGGGAACACGCCACTTGTTTTGTCGGTCAGTCGTAGAGTGGGACACACACACACACACAAACATACACACATACACACTGCTGCTGCTGTGGACTTTGACAAATCAATACTACTGCATTAGGTCTGGTCCATATTTTGACATGGTGCTCTGATAACTGTGTGTCAGACTGTTTTTTTATGTTAAAATGTCACTGTTCATTTCTAAGCTGTGAAAAAAATACCTGCTGCTTTTTAAATAATAAATTGTGTATTTTTTGTAATAAACACACGTAATAGTCCTCGGTTGTGATGTCTTTCTTCTCTTTCTACGTTTACAAACATCTAACTAAAAATGCGTACATTTATGTATAGTTATTTATATACCGTATACCTGTGTGTTGGTTGACAATTCCTTATAAAAAAAAGTAGATTTGTATCTTTAACATATTTGAGCGTCTCTAACGCGGCTGTTTCTCTATATTAGGCCACGTTCACGAGGTCAGATCGTGGGGGTGGGGGTGGGACAAGGCAGCGCCAGTCTGGCGTGCTGCCGCTAATCTCATGCTCTCACACACACACACACACACACACACACACACACACACACACACACACCAGTTTTCAGCTACTTCCTGTGGATTATGTTAAGACTGTGATTCACGTCCTTCCTTATTGAGCCCTCTTCCGCTGAAATATCCTGACACCATTTCAGCGGAAAGTTGGGAAAAGAACTACACAACAGCACAGAGGCAAATAAAGACCAGCCGGTAGCATTTAAAGCCCCAGGAGGGTGTCCTCTTTATCATCATCCGCAGCAGCAGCAGTTCCGTGACAGGAAATGATGACGTGAGGATGAAGCTGACGAGCTGGTCGTGCTGGTTTCTGGTTTTATTTTTCACTTCTTTTTTTCAACCAACCGATGATTGATCTGGCACTAAATATGGTTTTAAAAAATGAATTAAACAGTTCTCATCTGTTTAAGTAAAGACAGAGTGTTTGTTACAACAAAACTATTCAGTCCCGTTTACGTTTATTTGCTTACCGTGATCTTTTAATCTGATGCATTTCCTGGTCATGTGACACATTCAGACGAGGAAGTTTTGTGTCATGTGACACTAATCATGACGACGTCAGTGAAAACAGTCCCGTCAAACTAATGTAAAAGTACCCCAAATTTCACAGATAACAAAGATCTCGCTGTTTTAGTAAGGGAGGAAGTCACAGATATTAATATTACTGGAATAAAAGTCTGTAAAAATCATACTGAGACTGTTAAAAAGGAACCTAAAATAGCCAAAACTATGACACTGTAACAGTACAACCCAATAAACAACATACATTACATTTATGTAATGTATGTTTAATATGTTTAAACATATGTCCTGTAAAATAAATAAAAATGTCCTGTATGTATATGTTTAATAAGTTTTTTATTACAAAAAACAACACCCAAACTTTTCAAGAGGAAGAGAGATGAATAATTATCTCTTATATCTTGAAAGAAGAAAAATAATGTTTTTCTGTTTGACTTCTGTTTGTGAATGTCATTTTGTGTTTGCATTATCACACCATGAGTGTTAATCCCTGTTGGGCTTTACCATAAAGAGCCCCTGATCTGCCCATACGACACTGTCGTACATGGAAATCTGGGTCATAAAGGGAGTTCATTTTTAATCTGACACATGAATAACTCTTTAAGCAGCAGCGATAATTCAGCTTCAGAACGTAATGTTGTTTATCATTTGGTGAAAGAGAGACGCACTTTCGTGACATCATTTTGAAGGTGTGGGCCGGGGCCTTTCAACAGAACGAGCTGGGGCTGAAGAACCACATCTTCCTGCCATAGAGGTGAGAAAGCGTGCCCAGAGTGGCATAAATCTCTCACCGATGGAGTCACCAACGGTTACACATCATCATCTGTCATCAGCTCTTAGTCATTCTGCAACTAACGAAAAAAATGCTCTGTTTTTCTGACTTCCTACGTGGCGTTCACGGACATCAATGAACCCGGTAAATGTCACTGGGAAAGCAGATCAATAAACCAATCAGGTGTAGCGTTACCACCTCAGAGTCCCACCCACGGGAAAATATTACCAGGCTAGCATCTTAGCAGGCCGTGGCTAAGGTGTCAAATGTTTAAGTCAAATGCACTTCTTTGTTGTTCTCTGTTTATTGTCCTTATCAAAAAGGACACAAAAGAAACAGACTTATTTTTCTTTTCAGTTAATTAACTACAGAATGCAAATGTTGCAAAACATGCTGCCAATGAACAATACAGTATATTTATAACATTCAAATGTTATTTGGCATATTCCTGATAATTACTAATGTGAGAATTATCTCACTTATTCGGAAAGATTTCACATCTGAAACCCCCCGACAGAGGACAGGCGTGTCCAGTTTGGCATAAACTGTCCCTTTAAGTGCGGAGAAGCTGCTGGTGTCTGGAGGCTGCAGAGAGACGGCACAACAGCGCTGCTGTACACGATGTTCCCCACAGCCTCTGATGAACATTACCTGCCCTTGGAGAGAGCAGTAGGAACACATTTAGAAAAAAAATAAAACTCTCTCAGCTCTAAGCGTAAGAAGGGGTTTTATTTTTAGCTTACAGACAGGCAGTGTTGTTATTATCCCTCACATAAAGACAAGGACACTAATGGAGCCAAAGAAATGAAAGAAAAGGATGCTGAGAACGTGTTGATCTGAAAGCTCCACTGATTTATGTGCCAGAGAAAAGAGAGTGCACGTTAGCGCAGCCCTGGAAATGAGGGAGATCATGGATTGTTAGCAGCATGCCCAGTATCACAACCTTAACCCTGCGGTGTTCTGAGGCACCTCATCCTGAGGCGCCTGTCTCCTGACACCCTGAATGAAAGCCTGATATTTTCTCCTCTGTTGTGTCTGAATGTACAGCTGGATGTGTAGAAATGCAGAGTGAAGGATTCCAGTGCAGCAGAAATGTGCAGCAGCCTGATTAAGATGCAGAGAGCAGAGGCCAAACAGGCGCAGTGACGTCAAACAGCGTACAGCTAAAAAAAGACAGGCAGAACAGAAGCGTCTCCTGGTGGAGTCAGACCCGCGCACTGGCCAATCAGACGGGCTCATCGCCTACAGATGTGTTAGCCATGTTTCTTTTCTCTTCCACGCATTCCTGTTTGCATTTAAACCTAGAAAATGTCCTTTATCAAACCAGCCAATCAGAATCCTTCTCTGCTGGCCTCAGGTGGCCTCAAAGTGTGTGTGTTTCTTAGGAACAGGAAGTCTGTTACACATGTGGTTAGAAGAGGAAGAACACTCCTTTGTGCTTTTTTGTAAATGAGGAGGAAGTCATTATGGTGTGTGTGTGTGTGCATGTGTTCATTAGAGGATCACAAGCCACCAGGCTGTGACCAACGGACCCCACGCCTTATAATGTGTGAGATGTTTCATTGAAGTACAGAACTGCCTATGTGAATCTGTGTGCGTTGGTGTGTGTGCGTGCGTGTATGTGGGTGTGGGGCTGCAGAGACAGGAAGTGATGCGCAGATGCTAGCAGGATACAGAAAGTGTAGGTGGGATCTATTTTAAGGCTGAATTACAAGATAGCAGATCTCTTTCATACATCTGGCACTGTAGGGGTGTGTGTGTGTGTGTGTGTGTGTGTGTGTCCATGCGGTCTTGATGCAATAGGCAGACTAATAACCAGAGGCAATGCTTTGAAATGTCACTTAAAGTCCAAAGATGATTACATCTTGCTACAAAAATCAAATCAAGAGATATAAGACATACGCTTTAGACCCAATTCAGAATAATGTGTGTGTGAGTGTGTGTGTGTGTGTGTGTAGGTAAAAGACAGACAGACAGATATATGGACAAGCAGACTGGAGAGGAGGAAGAATAGCTGTTCTAAGAGAGGAAGGATGTCAATAAAATGTGGATGCTGGGAGGGGGAGGTGCAGGAAGTGTGTGTGTGTGTGTGTGTGTGTGTGTGTGTGTGTCGGTGACGCAGCCACAGACGTAGACAGAGAGGAGGAGGATGGAGCCAGACTGAGGGCAGCCAGCGATGAGGTGTTTGAATGTTTTTCCTGCAGCGTTGCATCTTTACAGGATTTTAATTTTCAGTGTTGACGTCTCTTCTGGGAGCATTCAGATCAAATCTGCTGCTGCTGTGACTATTTAGCTCTTGATTTTCCTTCTTTGTGAGATTTATCTCGCAATTTTGAAACTCTGCTGAATAAATTTAATAGCAATAATGTTATTTTGTACTCTACCCGATGGCAGGTTCAGGTCACTGGGGGAATTAATGTGGTCTACACGGCTCAAATAAACACAACCAACAGCTAGAGGACACTGGTTTTTACTGCAACATTCCAAAATGTTTGATGCTAAATATAAAACATTATCATTACATGTGAAGCAACAATGATACCCAACATTTTGGCTGAGGAAAGCTATTGGAGTTAGCCTGCTAACTTAAGCTGCGTCCAACGTTTAGCACCTTCCCAAATCCCCTCAGTCAAATGAACCGTGTGAACTTACATGAGTGCACCTAAGACGGGGATGTTTTCCATTTATCGCAGCCTCCTCTTTCCCGAAATGCTGCCCCTCCAGGAAGCGGCTGGAACTGCATGTGACGGATTCTCCGCCGGAATAAATAAAGGAAGCACACAGAGGGATGGTTAGAATGCATTCTCTCTGGTTTATTCAGGTTGTTTAGTCAGAGTCCTGTTTGAAATTACAAAATGCACTGGTAGAAACAGCAGAGATAGATAGAGAAAGAAACAGAGGGAAGAGATGGTCAGAGAAAGAGAGAGAAGGGATTTCATAGCCGGAATAAATGGGAATAACATCAACAGATTCAGGTTCAGGCAGCTCTTTACTCTCAAAGGAATTGTTTTCCATCATCCAGGAAAAGGTTTTTGTGTTGTTTCTATCCCTTTTTAAACATTTCTCTTTTTTTTGTAACATTTAGATGTATTATCTATCCTTTTTCCCCATAATTTCCCCCGTGAAATAACTGGCAAATATAACAAACATTCTTTGATTTAATCACCAGTCATTTCCATTTTTAAATGATTTTTTATTTTTTTATTCGTTTTTTATTAATTTTTTTGCTCTTAAAAATAGAAGAAAAGAAACACATTGCTCTTAAAAACATCTATCTCTCTATATATTTTTACATATATATATATATACTTTTTCTTTATATTTATTTTTTTTAATTCCTGAAGTTGACTTGTTACCCCACGTAGTGGCATGCACATTGCACATGCAAATCTGTAATTAAATACTTCTCTTTATCTTGAACTGCTTGTATGGTTATTTTTTTCTATTTTTCCTCGCCTTGCTGAGTGAATCCTGTATGGTTGTCTACTGTGGCACTGGTTCTGGTTCTACTGGGTCCAGTACTGGATGGTTTGCGCTGTGATTGCAGGGATGGTTTTATCCGTTTGTCATTCACACTTCCAGAAAAGGCTGAATTTTAAATGTAAGATGCCAATAAAACTGTTTTTTTTTTTCTTTTAAATTGAACATCGTAGGGATGGAACTGTCTCTCATCTTGAAAGTCAAAGATATTAAATCTTTGCTCGTCAATCCATAAATGTGAAACAGATTGACCCTCAGTGAGGTTTCTCACCGCTTCGTCACATTTGTTGAAATGTTTGGAGTCTGATCTGCCCACAGCTCCTGAGACGCTGACGACCACAGATCTTTGGTCTCCAAAGACGTTAATGGTGATGGATGGAACAAATGGAAGGTGATGGAGACAGAGAGGGGGACCTTGAGGGTTGCCATGGCTACAACAGGAGACGGGATCCATTTACTGTAAATCAACACAGAGAAACGCCGAGTCTGTACTAAAAGACTGGGAGTTTGGAGAGTTTACAGTTAAAGTCGATAAATGTGTAGAATGTAGTGACACCTAGTGGTGAGCACTCAGAAGATGAGCTATAGTGTTCGATTTGTCAAACAGTAAAAGCCTAATTACACTAACAAAAATTCAATAATTAATAGTTTTAAAATGATTAAACATTGTGGCATCACATCAGATGCCACTTAATCGGGATTACCAAGCGATACGAGAACAAGATAACGAATTTATTCCATATCTGTCAGATTTGGTGCAAATTTGTAAATTTGTCATCATCAGGTTTTTTTATATATATATATATTATTCAAGAAGCGTGTTTTTCTTCTGACTACATGACTAAAATGATCCAGAATAATTAATCAATAATGAATTCTGGGGATTAATCCGGACAGATATGAACTGATTCAGTACATTTTCTATAAGAGACAAAGAACACGCACACATTCCAGACCAGACGTTCACGGAATACACACACAAGCATGAACTCGTTCAACCTGCACAACGTTCATGGTGTAACGCTGGAAGCTCAGCAGCGCCACCCCGTGTTCACGACAGGTACTACAAGAGCAGTGAGGAGCGTGGAAAAATGACGTGAGCAGAACAACAGTTTTCCCAGAAAGTTTATGGGTTATATACACAACAACAGAGCCAAAATGTACAACAGAAGATAACAGGTGAGTGAAAATGACATGAGTAGCTACAGATCGCCCTCGACCCTCACCCACTTCCTCTAGATGGGTGAGAGTGGAGGCGTGGGTTATAGTGATGGAGATGATGATGATGATGTTAAGGTCAGTGTGTGTGCGCTCTGATTGTCTCAGAGGGAGAGGTCATCATCGTGTCCTGCACAGTGTAAGGCACTGAGGGTTACCTACTGTAGCTGATGGCTACAGGACACACACACACGACACACACACACACACACACACACTTAGAAATGTACAAACATGCAAGTTCACTCTGACACAGCCAAGCTGCAGAAATAATCAATCAATTAATCATTATAATATTCAGTCATTAGTCTCCACTTGTAATATTTTAACTTTTAGTTTTTAAATTACTAGAAATAATACAGATTTTTTTCCCTTGTTTTTCCCAACAGCTAAAAAATACATTATTTATGACCATTTACATCTTTTACACAATTTAATGTGACATTTAACTAAATTCTTTGAGTGCTGATTAGTTGATTAATCACTGAAGGTATGACAGATGACTCAAAAGTCTGAGCACACACACCAGCGTTCACACAAACACACGTCAGGAAGTCTCTGTTGCCACGGTAGCCCCGTCCCCCTCAAAGCAGGACCAGTGGATGGTGTGATGGTGAGGAAATGGTCCAGTGCCTTTGTGAAATTGTGTACTGGCATCACTGTGACTTCGACTGCTGCCCCAACCTTCCCTAAACTCTACCCCGATCAACTACCCCCGTGACGCCATTATCACCTCTCCTACCACCTTCTCACCCTCCCACCCCTCCCTCCCTCAAGTCCCTACACGCACACACACATGCACACACCGAGTGCTGTACAAAAGGAGGGAGAACCACGGCGTGGCTTCAGCTACATAAGCACAACTTTTGGCATACGTACTATACATCAGAACCCACTGTCTTTTTTCCCCATTTGTTTTTTTTTTTTTTTTTTTTTACAGAGAGAGCCCTTATTCGTGTTTCTGTCGACACGTTGCCTCGCGTGCTGTTGCAACTTCATAGTGGAGCGAATGGATGGGTTGGCGTGTTTATCCATTGTTCCCTTACGAAGAACATGGTCCAGACGAAGCGGATGTGGAGCCAAGCGATGACTGAGGAAACCCCCTCGACTGTTCGAGCAGTCGGCCAAACAAACGCAACCGAATAAGGAAATGCTCAACTGTTCAGCTTCTCCCCAAGAGATGGGATTTGTTCACACGCAACATGCTTCTCCGCAAGAGCAGCGGAGTGTGTCCGCCATTTTGGATCTGCTATTACAATTCTGGACGAGTGCGTGAGGTTGCGGAGCCACAACGGCGGCAGATGCTCTGCCCGCCTGCCGCCACGGGCGGTGCTTCAGCAGGCTGCTGATGGTGTGGTGTAAATAATGAGCAGGTTAGTGGGATTAGAAGGGCGGAGTCAACACCTCTGACGCCGTTCCAGATACAAGCATGCAACATCTCGATCTGGGACTGACCATCACCACCAACTCTTTCCCCTGGGATGGACCCAGCTCGCTACTCTACAAGGACCTGAGAAGTAAGCAATCGGTGACGCAACATCTGTAAACTTCTCGCTGCTGAAACTGGAGCCTTGACCTTTCCGGGGTGGGCAGAAAATGCCCCTCCCGGCAGGAAGTGAAGCCAAGAGCGATAGCTTGCTGCCAGCACGACGCAAAAGCTCTGATTCATCAAAAACGGTCTAGTTTGAAATCACTGAGCTTCTCATCTCTATGCTAGCACGGGAGCTGGCGGGACTCGACTTTTAAGGCGCAGCGTGGTTGATCTCATCTACAAAGGGTAAGAGGGGGCCCGACGGGAGCGACTGATGGTGGAGAATGTGACACAGAAGGCACTGCGGCTCTGCAGGGGGTATGTGGGAGAGATCCCTGCACGCCGTTTCCTCTCTTAATGGGAGATGAGAGGTTTACAGGTTTGTGCCCCCCCGACTCCTCTCAAACAAAAGCAAGCCCCTCCCCTCATTGCCACGATGCTACGCTCAACTACTTCATGCAGGCATAGTCCACTTTGATAGATGGGTGAGAAGGATCTGGAGGAGGGGGTGAGAAAAGCCTTGCGTGGTAACAAAAAAGGTTTTCATTATAGGGAGAGATGTCAAGTTCGGATCTTCACATTTTATCGGGTCAAGGTGTTCCTTTTTCATTAACCTGTTAGAGTCCCAGAAGGTCGCGGCTTCTACACTGAAATTACACGCTGAGGATATCAACGAGGTCTGCATAGAGTCACGGCAGGTGGAAGAGACTCACTTCCGGCTCCTGGGCCTGAACCATGGTTAAAATAATCAGCTGAAACTCTAAGGTTACCATTACCTGTGACTACATCTACTAAAATATGTCTAGATTTAAGGTTATCAACTATATTTACCTATACTTTATTGTAATAAGTTAATGACTATTCAATAACTGTTGTCCCTCAGAACAAAAAGGATATAAATGAATATTTCTTAGATAAGACGTTAATGGAGATACAGAGAGGTTGTCGGACTCTGAGATGGGTGTTGCAGGGGGAGGTTTCCAGCTTTGCTACAACCTCACACGGGTGGACTGGCGATTTTGGTGACTGTGGGGTCAGACCTGAGAGGGGAAGTCAGCATTGGCACAGACAGAAAGAGGGGTGGACAAATGGACAGAATCAGCATCTTCAAGGCTACATCAAAGTGTTCTGACACAGACCGAAGTTCGGAGAGATCTCACAAAGATACGGGAGCGTTTTGTCCAGGTCTAGAGACCCGGACGTGGCCGCGTGACCTGGAGATGGGGGAGGGCGGGACGGATATATACTGCCCTCTTCTGGCAAAGCAAGGGAACACCACCTAACGCTGGTAATAACACTGTACTTCCACTGAGCTGTCGTCACTGGCAACCAAAATCTGAACACATGGAGGAAAAGTCAAAGTTTTGGGCTGCAGGTGGAAGAATTAAACCACGGTAGAACACTGAAGGATCTGACCCGCCACTGATTCCAAACTCAAATTCTCGGCCTTTGGGTTGACGAGAGCGTCGACCCAGAGAGTAAAAGCCACGTACTGAAGCTCCGCTACCATTCTGAAGAGTGTACCTCAACAGTTGCGTTACAACACGCAACGCTGCCAAGTGCCTGCTCCAAAGCCTTCGGTGCCCGAAGACTTGGGTTCCCTCAGGAACCCGGTAAACTTCACTGAGGTGGGGTAGGGGGAACATAACAGATGTAAACAACACGGACAGAGCATACTTAAACTCTAAGTAACATGACAACAAATCTACAGAAACACTTCTATCAATCAATCCACCAATCGTCGTCGTCAGTTTGCATCGACATTTAGATAATTATTTATAAGACTATCATATTTAACAATAATAAATCAAGAGTGGTAGGAGTCCCCTTCTTTCCACCAATTCCCCCTCGCCTCTCAGGAAACTGTCACGTGTCTTTGTGATGTTTCCTGTTGTTTTTAAAGGTTGTAACAGCTTCTGAATCCGGTTGGCAAAGACAAAGAAGTGCCGAAAACAGTTTGGGGTAAAAAATAAAGAAGGTCTGATATGTGAGAGAGAAAGAGTCTGAAAGAAGAGAACTTCTACTGTAAACCTAAATGCAAAGTTTCCTATAAAGCCCCCAGGTCCCACCCCCACCAGTCAGACTTTCCATCTTGTATGCATTTAATCAATCATGCAGATTTCTGTCACATTTTGGACTCAGAAAAAGATCAAAGGAGGCTGAGCGAGCGCAACAGAAAACCCACCAAGCTCCAATGTCCGAAGAACAAGAAGGAGGCGTAATTGTAGAAGAAATAAGTCTTTTCCCCCGTCCCTCCTTTTCTCTACTCCGCCCCAGTCAGCCGTGTGATGTCATTTCCTGTCAGGTCATCCCCAGCCTCGCGCTACAGGTTGGGTAACTGAGGTGGAAGAGGCTTGACAAAGTGTCCAACTTCCTTCTCTGAGGGTACGGCCCCCTCCCCATCCTTCCTGGTCCACCTTCCACCGAAACCACAGCCGGACAGGAAGTGATGTCACACCAGTTCCATCAGCATTAGGTGAGTCTTTAACAGTAAACAGAGATGATAAAACTCATCAAATAGCAGCCAGACCTGTGATTGGCTGGTTTTTGCAGTATAGGCGGAGCTTCCTGGTTCTGTCCCTTGGAAAGGGAAAAAAGGTAAGAGTGGTTGTTCTCCCTTTTTAAAATCTCATTTCAGTTTTGTCATTTTGTTCTTCATTGTTCAAGTTAGATTATCCTGGAGGCATAGCTTGGCTTGGAGTCCTGGCTTTTTGTGAATGAGTTTTCCTTTAAATGTAGTCAAATAGTGGACTCTGGCTTTTACATGAACACGCTGGCCAGCAACACATCAGACGGGACGCACCGGTCAACACAACAGTGTGGGAGAAATACTTTTAGGCCTCATAAATACAAGAATCCACGGGTTTTGGCATGCTCCTCCCTTGCTCCGTCCTTCCCACGCCTCTCTCATACTCTGATATTCTGAGACAGGCAGCGGTAGCTGGGCCTTGCTCGTTTTCTTCCCAGTGTCTCTTTCTTTGCGCCTCCGCCACTCATTCAGAATCTGACAGAACATTTTCAACGACTATATTCAACATTCACACATTAGCCCACCGTAGCAGCTCTCACGTAGAGTCTAAAGGCGGAGGGAAGAGTTGGAGGTGGTTCAGCACTGGGCTTCTTTTTACCATCTCTGCTTGACTAAGACCAAGACCAGGGCACTGGTGGTTGCTAGGCACCTCCTCTAACACCCCATCCTGCGTCCACAACGGCTGCTAGCACCAGTCATCCTCGTCCGTCTCGCTGTAAGGTTCATGCAGGCCCTTGCGGGGGCCTCTGGCATGGGCGGAGCGGTGGTGAGGGTGGGGCGGTGCTCCTGGAGGTCCCCGGCGGTGCGGAGAAGGTGATGATGAGCGGTAGCCATTGGGCACCCTACGTGGATGCGGGTGAGGAGGCAGAGGCGGCCCGTGGCGGGCAGTCCTTGGGGAGCGTGGGTGTGGGTGAGGGTTCCCATGTGGGTGTGGGTTACCATGAGAGAGGCTTTGCTCATAGGCAGGGGGCTCGTGATGCCGCTCGTACTCATAGTCTCGCTCACAGAAGGGCGCGTCCCCCTCCAGGCTATCCCCAGGTGGAGGCCCGCTCCAGCGGGCTCGATGAGGGGACCTCGGTGAGCCGTGAAGAGGCGAACGTGGGGACTGGTGGCGCGGAGAGCGCGGGGAACCGTGACGAGATGAGGAGCCCCCGTGATGTGGAGAAGCCTGACGTGATGGGGGGCGGTGGTGGTAGCCCCTGTCGTGGTCTGGCGGGGAGAAGTGTCTGGGGGAGGGCGAGCGAAGTCGACCCGGCCCCGGGGGACCGTAGCTGGGCTTTCGGACAGCGGGGGAGTAGGTGACGTGTGGACGTGGGACAGCTGGGGTCTGGGGTAGCTGCCGACGGCCTCTCCGTGGAGTGCTGGTCCCCGAAGTGGAGGGGACGGGGCTGCCGCTCACTGAACTACTGCCCTACAGCAAAATGTAAACAAGGAAAATCAAAATGCACCACAACAACAACAACAGAGACCAGAGCAGAATGGTGTGAGAGAGAGAGAGAGAGAGAGAGAGAGAGAGAGAGAGACAGATAGATTTCCATTGAAAATCATTGAAAAACAGTGATGAGGCAAAAAATTGACACAAAGAAGCCACGTGTCACATCGAAGAAAAATGGACATGGAGAAAAACGGTGATAAAGAAAAAAAAAAAAGAATAACACAAAAAAGAGAGGTTGAAATCCATAAGTAGGTGTATGACTTGACGTGAACTCGTAACCGGGTCTGATGGTTGCTAAAGGAAGAAGTTAGAAGTCATTTTTAAACAGGTGTGGCGCAGGTCTTCCTGGGTTTGGAACCCACCTGCCGGTGTCCGCGTCCATCGGGCCCCTCGCTCGGGGAGCGCGACCAGTGGCGGTCATGAGGATGCCTGTGGCTGTAGTCATGGCGATCGGGACCATAGCGTTCCTTGTCCATGGAGCTGTGATGGTGATGGTGATGATGGTGGTGGCGCCGGTCCTTGGTCCGGCCGCGGTCCCGTTCGCGCTCTTTAGGCGGAAGGTCACCTGACTGTGTGGTGGTGCTGAGGTCTGTGCCCAGGCCTATCGAGGAGACGTCTCAGATAACATTTGCAAATAAGCTTGCTTCAATTAATGTAATAGAATAAAGTGAGTATATTACAGAACAAGATATATTTATGCTGACAGTATTGATAAAAGGGTTAAAGACTTCTGGGAATATCTTTAAAGTACATGTAATAATTATTTGAAAGAAGCTTTATTCTATGGTCTTTGTCTCCGCCTTGTGGTCATTTCTATGACAGCACCAGAACCAGGCGAAACGGGAACATCTCCACTAGAACATTTCCAACAGTCTGAAGTCTAGATTGATGACGATTCTGGGTTCTTCTGTATGAAATGCAAGACAAACAAACTTTCAGAAACCATCTCCTGAAAATTTGCTGTGTTAGGGATACATCTAACACCGAATGCTGCACGTATATGAAACACCTAAACCAGCATCTCGACTGGAATGGCGTTCTAAATAAACACTAACTAAATTATATTAAATAACAATCTGTACTAACTAAATACAGTTTTGAAAAAGGTCACCTGACTGTGCTGAGGTCTGTGCCCAGGCCTATCGAGGAGACGT
Organism: Pao palembangensis; assembly: GCA_015343265.1. Classification (NCBI taxonomy): domain Eukaryota; kingdom Metazoa; phylum Chordata; class Actinopteri; order Tetraodontiformes; family Tetraodontidae; genus Pao; species Pao palembangensis. The sequence continues at coordinate 890,124 of CM027089.1, read as the reverse complement.
CTCAGATAACATTTGCAAATAAGCTTGCTTCAATTAATGTAATAGAATAAAGTGAGTATATTACAGAACAAGATATATTTAAAAAAAAAAATCATTACGTTTAGATCACCAAGGGTGTCTGTGTGCTAAAATATAGAGAAAGTAATAACTTCAAAAACTGGTTGCATTTGTCTCTTAAAGCTCTCAGAGGATGGACATTATCGGGACATTTAGGACTCACCTGTGTCTGCGTCAGTGTATCTGGTCAGCGAGCGCTGCGAGGCACGGTGGCTCCTGTCCCGGTGTCTTCGTCCTCCTCCGTGTCTCCCCTCCTCCGACACCACCCTCTCCAGAGAGTAGTCGTCCAGCCTCACGCCGCGGCCTGAGCGCCCGTGGACCAGGCTGGAGGTGGAGCGGCGCATCGGACTGGTGTCGGTGATGGTCTGAGGAGAAGGAGAGACAGCGCCCAGGGGAGAGCAACGGCACGGGAGAGAGGGAGTTAAATATGTCAGGCTTCTGCCATGATTTTAACAAATATGCAACGTGGATGTCTAAGTAGGCATTCATGTAGGTCCAGTATGCATCTCCTGACTGACGATATTCCACTTGGGTCAAACAGTAGAACCATGTGACTCTCCGTATGTGGTAGTTGGAGACCATATGCAATTTTTCCCAGATTTTGTGGTGATAATCTGAACATTTTGTCTCATTTATTGCATGTGCTTCAAGTACTATTTGACCCATTTCATGGCCCTCGTACGACCCGACCCCTCTTAGAGGCTGTAATCCCGAACCATATCCAAGCAGATGGAACACCATGCTCTCCTGGCCAAAACACACGGGACAAACACGGACAGAACGTACGCAGAGAAGTCTGAGGAAGAGAGAGACAGAGCCAAGATAGACAGAGCGCAAGCATGAGGGGAAACTGAGAGCGTGCCTCGCATGCTCAAGGCCCACGAACCCAGCGGCTTTTTCAAAATGGCAGCCATATTTCATTCAAGTCGATGGGTCAATCACCTGAGACATCATCACGAGGTCAGCAGGGATCCTGGAATCATCTGCACTCGTTACACATCTTGGATCAATCAGTAGTTACTAACCGCAGTCTGACGGGAACACGCCATCGCATCTGCGGTCTTTTACTTTATACATTTGTAGCCGTTTCTTACGCCTTTCTTCTCGGGGAAAAAAGCCAAATTTTGGGAATATTTAACGCTCATATTGATCCTGTTTACTTCATTCATTGGTTTCCCACCAGACAGTTTATGACAGAGATCAAATATGGAGGCCAAACCATTAAATGACGTTCTGCAACAGAACCGGGTCCACGCCTCCTACCAGAACCCGACAGGGAAATGCTCCAGGATAGATTTGAGTGTATTAATTACTCATTGTTAAGATGATTGTGGCTTCCATTAGACACGCAAAGACCTGGCTAAGGTTCAAATCCACAGAATGCATTCAGGAAACAGTCTTGTGTGATTTTCCTGCCAGGTTCTAATCGCAAGGACAACGCCCTGCGGAACCCCGAAGCCCCAGATCACAGTCACATGACCCAAATGACAGAGCACAGGTCCAGTCAGCCGACTGAATATAAACACAGGAGGGGGGCCGTTGTCCTGGATTTCCTGAAAGTCATGCAAGTCTCGCAGTCAACTGGCTGCACGGGACTCCATGTGCACGCAAAGTGTTGGAAATGACAGCTAACGCACCTCAGCAGAACCCAAATGTGTTAGTGATCATTTACAAAGGTGTGATCTCAGTCTGTGGAGACAATCTTGCGTCTGTAAGAGGAGCGTGCACGTAGATCAGCGGACACACGGCCTTTCATGCACTGAAAAGTGATTCTTGTTTGCACTTTACAAGCCCCAGAGTCTGCCTCAGCCCACCCTTCCTCCACCCTTCCTCCATCCTTCCTCCCACGCTCCTCATGCATGACTGACCGCATGCTGCACGCTGCCAATCTGAGTCGCCGCTCCATGCTTTAGTGACACGCCTTATGATGCACCGGTCCCAAAGTGATGCAAAGGACTGAAACACACGGGTAACAAACACACACGTACACACACGTCCGACAGGCAGAACTCCAGGGAAACTCATCACAGCGAATAAACAACGGAGAGCGGTGGGACCCCAACACAAGCAGACGAGACAGAGAGAGAGGAAAGACAGAAAGAAGAGACTGGCTCAAAGAAAAGTAGGAAGAAATGGGGCTCGAAGTTACAGAAAAAGAACTTCTTATAACCAACTATAACGAGTTATAAGGAATTATTCATAGTTAGAAAACAACGTCAAATCATTAACTAGTGCAGATGCAGCTGCTTTTCATTACTCTTTAAGCCAGTTTGTAAAAAAAAGTCTCAAATTTAAGGAGAGATTGAGAGACAGAGAGAGAGAGAGCAAGAGAGAGAGACAGAGGTACATACACTGAGGTTACTTCCACGTGGCCTGTGACGTCTCCGCTGCAGAGCAGGCAAACACAGATGATACGTAGAGCAGGGCAGTAGTGTAGCACACACACACACACACACACACACACAGAGTAGGGCCGACATAGAGTCACCAAGATGAAAAGATAAAGGAGCCAAAGATGCAGAAAAATAGGGAGAGGGAATAGAGGTGGAAAAATGGTGTTTAAAAGTAAACAGACAAAAGTGTGTGTGTGTGTGTGTGTGTGTGTGTGTGTGTGTGTGTGTGTACGTGGGAGGGAGAGAGAGGGAAAGAGAGAGAGCGGATGCACGATGCTGGGGGGTGGAGGTCAGAAAGCCAGAGAGGACACACACAGACATACACACACTCACACACACTTACCGAAACAGCACGAGCTCTCTGTAAGGCAAGGCAGTGTTAGAAGGCAGTGAGAAAGTGTATGGACAGATATACAGGTCACACACACGCGCACACACACACCTGTGAGCAACAAAGCTATAAAGTATTAATCATAAAGTCAACTGAATGAAGAAGCGCTTGATATAATGATCCTTTGTGCCACACGGGTGGAGTTAAACTAGGAAGTGGTAAGAAAACTATTTTTGTGGCAGCAACTTTAACTTAAAGTGGATGTAGTGGGACGGTGGGCTGGGCTGCTTACAGTGATGAAGCAAAACAACACCTGGAAGATTTTAGTCCAAATTACACAACTCCACAATCACCAGATGGGGTCTGGTTCTGAATAATAACAGCTTAATTACACATTTATTTCTGTTGATGAGTTTTTAGGGTGCGTCTGATCTTGTTGAGCTCTAAAGCTGAAGGAAAGCATCTGTTTTTAAGTTCACGACCACCCTACTTAGCTAATTAAACCCCTGTATAGTACTGAAAGACAACAACTGGGGTCTAACAACTGAAGCGAGCAGCACTTTGCCTGTCCTCATTGCCACCCTGATAATTCTTCTTGAAACAATAAAATTGGCATATAATCATGAAATTGATTATATGCTGACAACCGTGTCGATGGTTGATGTTTTAGGAAGCGACCCCGCCTAACTGAACAGGTGAGGCACAAGTTTTTGTGCCTCAGAAGCAGTTTGGTGTGACCCTGGCGAACGTTCCTGCCCGGCTGCAGCCACAGTTCACACAGCACAGACACACCAAGGATTCAGTGAAACTGGGCTGGGGAAGGAAGATGGTTCGCCACACAAACAGCTCATTAGATATATATTTGCATACATATCTAGGACACACATCCAGCCGCCTGACGCTTCCTGCTCGTTGCACCCGTGTGCAGTGGAGCAGGCGCTGCTCGGCGGCTGGATGGGTCGGGGGCTCTGGAATGAGGGAGGAGATGGACTGATGGTGGCAGGAGGAGAGGAAGTGAAAACAAACAGGGAGCACAGTGAGAAAGGTGAGTTACAAAAGTCCCGCTGCGTGTTCGCATCAAAACAGCGTGGCAGGAAGTGAACCACGTTTCCTGTTCAGAGAACCAGACAAGCAAGCCCGCATGCGACTTTGATCCCCAACGTGAACTTTGAGGGATTTATTTCATTTTTAGAAAATAATTCAACAACATTTTCTTCTTCTCTTGGTTCTCTTTGCCGTTTTGGATGCAGGGGGCGACTTTTTAAAGCACTTCACCCGTCCTCACTGCTAACGGGGGGAGTGATGGGGTACAAGGACGGTGGGATGAAGGTGCTCACTTGGTTGTCTGCTGAGAGGCGGGGCATGGAGAGGGTCCGCCCATGCCCATCCACTGGGTGATGGGGCTCAGTGTCGGAGTACCCGTCCCGCCCCATCTCCCTCATCTCTACTGTCTGTAACACAAAATGAGAGGGGACGTGACCTCTCTGCTGAGTGACTGAGCATGGGAGGCGCTAACTGAGGTGACGTGGGGGGGGACTGTGCATTCAGTCTGATGCACACATTTACAGAGCCAGTGTTGATTGTGCAAAAACCTTTACAGCATTTACACTCCAGGGTAGCTGCTGATCTTACTGCTACAACAACAAGTAACATCCAGCCTTATTCTGATGCTCAGAGGCACCACAACCTGGTCGCCGTCTTACCAACATGTTACTAACTCTCATCACCATGTCAAAGAAACAGAACCGGCGCATAAAAAGCAGAGAATGCCTCCACGTGTGAACACTTGCTGCTTAGTTAAGACGCGCTAAGACTTGGTATGAGGGTGTGAATGCATGACGGGTGCCCTGCGAGGCGCTGGGGTGTGTTCAAGGCTCCTATTTGGGGTTGCGTTGCTCCAAGGTTTGTGGGTGATTGGAAAATGATGGCTGAAGGTCATGTAGTGTGAAAAGGCTTCAGGATAAGAGCGATGGGGTTGAAGAGAGACGACGGGCCTTTACACAGACGAGGGGAACTGCAGAGAGGAGGTGCAGGTCACACAACACATCCACCGAATCCACATGAGAACTTTGGGCAGGATGAGGTCGGAGACAGACACAAAGAGCAGCGACGCCACGTCCAGCAATTCAGATCTCATAAACTTTGCCTCAGACTGATGACAAAAGCGGTTTGGGTCGGTGATGGCAGAGAAAAGAACGGTCTAAAACACTCAATGGTTGAGTACCAAAGACACTCAGACAGCTTAAAACGCAAATATCAGAAAGTGAGTCCTTGATTTCTGATTCAAAGCAGCCAGGAGCTGTGAGCTGCACACAGCTGAGCGCTGCTTTAGCATCTGTAAATGTTTACATTTGATCTTCACCGCTGCAACTTCACGAATCCTGAAGGGTGGGGCCAGAAAAGGCGGCAGTGCGCAAGTGCATGTTCGTACCTGCGGGTTGTGACGGTTGTCATGGAGATCATCGGCGTAGGGTCTGTCTGGGCTCCAGTTGCCGGTCTTCTGGAACATGTCCTGGGCTTTGGCCGTCACCCACGACTGGCTCTCAGACATTCCGCCCTCGGGAGGTCTGGTACCCCCCCATGCACGCACGCACGCACGCACACGCAAGAGCGAGCAGTTCACAGATCAGACAGTTGTGTAAAATGAAGACTTCATGCTCTGCCGCCACCCGTGCTCAGTCACTCACATGTTGCCGAGCTTGTCCGGCTGGGTGTTGGAGAGGCCGTTCAGGCCTTCCTGGCCGTCCGTGCCTCCTCCCTCTGGGGGCGGCTCCATGCGCTTAAACATTAATGGCGTTCGGTTCTGCGTGAGATACACGACATGGCCTGCAGGCTGGCATCACGCACACTCTGGGATGGTCCCAAGACGCAAACACAGGGTGCGCTCGCAGCATGCTCCCACACGGGGGCGCCAGAAGCAAGAACATGGCAGCAGATCTTCAGGTAAAGTTCGTAAAAATCTGAGATCTGAACGTACTGAACGGCAGACATGCATCAGTATTCATCTATGTCACCCAAGAACAGATGAAGGATCTCAGGTTTATCATAACAAATACTTTTAAATCAAAACTCAGAGCAGAGCACCATCTTCAGGGAAGGAAAAGTATTTTTGAAACTCATAAATATCTAATAATATTTTACAGACAGGGACCTAGACACTAATATTTAAGACTGTTTGAGAGCAGTCTGGTTAAAGCCATCGTGCCCCACACAGGCTGAGTGAAACAGATAACTGCTGTAATCAGGCTGTATGCCATGTACTGAACATGGTGCAGCCTGTTACATCACCTTAATGGGCAGGAAATTGAGAGGATAACCGACTGTAGCAAACACGAAGCATTCCCTGATTGGAGAGATGCTTCCTCACATCCACGATGTGGAATGTAAATACAGAGACGGGAGAGCGAGTGCATTTCAGGTATTCACCGAGAAGGGAAAGCGCACTGACAGGGAACAAAATATATAAGGCCATGTGGTTGCATCATGGTCATCATCCAGAATATTAACAACAACAAAATCCACAGAGGGCCAGCTGTACACCGACAACAGACGTGTGACAGGGACGAGGCGCAGTCGAGGTTTTAGTTCGACATCAGGGGACGTTCTACCTGTTCTTCCCGCATGTCCTGCAGCTTTTTCATCTTGCTCTGCCGGTAGTATTCCATGATCATCATGGCGGCGTAGATTTTGCCGACCGTCAAGTCTGTGGCTGCTGAGAAAATGACAAGTTACCCTGCAAGATTAGACCCGAGTGGTATGGGACCCTGAGCTGTGGGGGGTTGGGGGACACGGACACACACACCAAAATATTCACAGGAGCATGCAGAACACACCAGCGATGGAGACAGTTCTCCACCCAGGAATTTAGACTCCACAGAGACAGAGCGTAGGACCATTTTTGACTATTAAAAAAAATGTAGAATTGTTTTGGAGAGTTAGTTAAATCAAATCAGTGCTCCTACGTGAAGGACCCCTGGAAGGACAGTAATAGAGTATGAAGAAACCCTGAATAGAGATGCGCTCAATCACTGGTGTACAACATATAGATATACAGTACAAACATCACAGTACAACATCACAAAAGTGGACAATTACTCACATAAAGGCAATAGTCTTTTCACAGTCAGATCTTAACCTCTGTTATCAGGCAACTGTTGCAGAACTTTGCTATATTCTATAAATGTAGTGTCGTGGCCACAGGATTTGCATTTTCATTCAAAATAATATAATAAAACCTAAAACCGTATGACCACACATATCTTAATATTAATAAACTGGGCAATATTACATGACATATCTATAGAGCTCACCTTATAAGAGAACATTCATTTCCTTACAGGTCTATAAAACATGCATCATTAGTCAGGTTTGTATAATCTAAATAATCTCCCTGAAATTCAGATTTGCTATTTGAATGGTTCTGTAGTGAAAAGACTTCTATAGAGGATATTCTATAGCGGGCACCCCCTGATACCAGGACAGGCTGAATGAGTCGTGTGTTCCGCTGTGATTTCTAGCAAACGTAACGTATCTCCCTTATCCAGCTTGGGGGAGAATTGCCATCAGACTGTAATATTAAATGTCTGGATGCGCTCCGTGTGCGTCTGCCTAAGCCTGGTGTGTTTCTGCTGTTGTGTCCTGGTCAGGAGATGCAAAGCAGTGAACGACACTGGCTGGGGGAAGCTGTCCTCTTGGTGAGATGATCGGACACACGCACGTCACTATGCTCCGTTCAACCGCAGCTTACCCTTGTGTGGCGTCACCAGCTGGTCCAGGGACTTCTGCGACAGATTGGGCCAAATGGCCATCATCTCCTTCCTCAGCTCTGCATCCATCTGGTGCTTGTCTGCACCGCCTGAGTAGCCCCCCACCGCCCGACAATCGTACGTATACAAACAGCGCACAGCCATTCACACACAAGGTAAAGAGTGAATGCAGGTCAAACAGGGATATATTTAAATACCAACGTGTTCACATCTGCCCAAAACAACAAGGAAACGGTCAGGAGAGGCTGACATGTTAGGATCGTCTTCATGAACACACAAAAACGTAGAAGTAAGATAACAAGCAAGAAGGGGAAGCCAGCCTTACCCTTGGCAATCTTTATGTCAAGGGCTGTCCTAATCAGAGCCATGAGGGTGGAGTTAAAGTGCACCGTGTTGTCATCGGCAACCGGCAGGTCCATGCGGAGCAGCCTCTGTGGAGAGCCAGTCAGTCAGAGCGTGAGAAAGGCTGTTCCTGAACAGACGTGCTCTTCCTGAATCTCCAGGAGGGGGGGCAGGGTGAGGGGATGGGGTCAGGGTTGAGAGAGCTCCATAGACAACAGCCATGCTATTTCTGCTTTCAGAGCGTATCTGATTTAATCATTTGAATGTGTAAACGTCAAGCCGAGTCAATAAATCCTCAGATAAATATTAGCTCAGAAAAAGATGCACGTTTGATTCATTCAAGAACGGAGCAAATATATATGCGCAACTGCATCTCCTGCTTTTCCAAAGATACTCTACAAGACTGCACAGTTATCCAATGAGGGGCCATCTGCCGCTAAGCAACTGTGAGAGCCGTGAACCACGAGGAAGAACACTCGGAGCCAGAGCAGCTTCCGACCCAACCTGTGCCCATGTTCCCTAAATGTGTGAATGCATTAGTGCATTTACACATCACACATAGATACACATACACCGACCCTGCAACCCCCCCAACATCCCTCCCTGCCCATTTACACACAGATATTTGGAGACTGCAATTAAGGGCACTTAATTGGAGTCCTCTGGAGACAAAGGAGTTTGTCAACACTCACAGTATCAGTGGAGAAATTATGCAAACTTTCAGGAGATAGCTGTTGTTCCGAGGCTGGCCTCTGCTATAGAGCTCCCCCTACCTGTAAGGAGGTTCCCTGTCTACACTTCTATAAACCAGGTAAAACCAATGGAAAAGCCAGCGGATAGAACGAAACAAGCGGAACTGGCCGGATCAGCCGAGCTGCCTGCCGATCCTATCCCATTCAGTTGGCCTCCATTGGGTATACCTCTGAACATGAGCGTTGGGCACTAACAATAGCAAGCACGGCAGTACAATGACGGTGGGGGCGTGCACGTACTCGTGTTCCTGGTGTGTACGAGTGTCGGGCATGCCCGAAGCCATGTGTGCAGCAGGCAAAGGGCATCATCCAACATCGACAGCGCTCCGCAGGCAACAGGCAGGCTCATTGTTGCCCGTAGCCATGCAACATAGTGTGATTCCATGCAGCAGCACACAACAACCCCGAGGAAAGTCCCACTAACACAGAGTCACGGAGCATGCAACAGGCCTTGGCTTCATTCATCCCACCCTCCCAACTTCCCCAAAACCCACATTCACAAGACAAGCAGCCGTGCATCCGCACAAAGAGAGTATCATCAATTCGACTGGATTGGTCCGGCTATCAGACAGCCTAATTTCACGTTCTTTTGCATTTTCCAGTGATGGTTCCTTGAACTAAAGCCAAATGAGACAGCGATGGTAGTAGATTTTTATGAAGTCAAGATCTCTCTCAATGCCAAACAGGTGCAGTGTCTTAAGGGGTTGTCAAAGTTAGAGAGGATGAGACTTGTGGAACTCCCTGAAAGAAGAAGCATAAATCATAAATAAGGTCAAAAAGAGATGACTGATGTCCTGGTTTTGTTTTGGACCAACCAGACTTGATATTAGTGGTCGTAAAGGGGAAAAACAGGGGAACGAGTGTAAAAGGGGGCGGACGATGGGGGCAGCAGTTAGTTGAATTAAACTAGTTTTAGTTAGATGTAGTTACAGGTAAAAAGGGAGGACAAGAATGAAAGAGAGGAGGAGTGTAAAAACATGGAGAGAAGAAAAAGTAAAGTTCTTCAGTGTGAATTGAGAGAGAGAGAACTTGTGTAAAGATACAAAGAAAAGAAGGAGAGGCTGGGAGATCGAGACAAAAGATAAAGACGAAGACTAAAAACAAGACTGACATCTAAGAGGTCAATTTAACTTGGTTATGATGCAAAGCAGCTGCTTTTCCAGGTACCAGGAAATCCTTAAAACCTTTCAAGGCCTCTAACTTTTCCTGCTCTATCCAGGCAAAAGAAACGGGATTTTCAGATTTATGGAGGAGAGAATCGGTCACTGAACAGAGGAAGGACTGACTGACTGTTGAGGGATGTGCTGGGGGTCGCAGAAATGCCTTTAAAGGTTGAATTTCTGAAGAGAAATCCGAAAAAGAACAGAGACCAGAGCTGATGCAGAGCGGATGGTCCGACACCAGACAGGTGAAGATGGACTCGGATGGTGGAAAGACAAGTGGATGTAGAGGTAAAAGAGAGATAGGAGGAGACGTAGGTAGAGAATAAGACTGAGAAAAGGAGGCGAAGATAAGAAAAGGAGGTTGTTGTCATCAAAGAATGAAGCCTGGTGGTATCATCAGATCCTGATGAGGTGTGTTACCAGTAATGCTGCTGGTGGCACCATTGAAGCTTAGAAAAGTGCATAAATAAGTTCTTTAATAACATGGCTCTGATTAACATTCTTAACAACTGAACAATGAAATGTTAATCCACATTCTTTGACTTTAACATTGAACCTAACATAACAAATAACAGTCTAATGTAAGGTTGTTCCTGGCTTTGTTGGAAGGTTTTCTGGTAAATAATGTAACACTGTAATGTTAGTTTCTATTGTGCTGCACTTTTTTAAAGATCAGATAGCCTTATTTATTGTTACACAGTGACCTACAGTACAAAATTAAAGAAAATCACAGTTAATACTATTTTGCCCCTAACTTTAAAGATATTTTGGAGAACCTGGACGTCACAGAGAGACAGAGTGATGAAGAGGACCGAGATCATGAGACAGAGATGCTGATGTGAACCTTTACTGGTGGTCTGTGGCACAAAGATTAGCAAAGACTCTTGGGTGTCTTAAAACTAGCTTTGAAACTGAAAAAAACTCTCCAAGGGGGCAAAAACTAGCCTGTGTATTTTGGTCTTTTTCATTTCCATTCATGTATAAAGTGTGCAAACATGTCAGCATGTTGGTGAGTGCTACAGTGCCATCCACAGGAAGAAGAGACGCAGAGGACTGAAGACAGCGACACCTGCCGGTCCTTCTGTAATCGCATCGTAAGCATCGCAGTCAGCGCCGCGTAAAGGTCTCCCTGAAGGTAGAATATCATCGTTTAAAATGCTACTCACTGCTACCTTTTCAAGGATTGCTCAAGGACAGACTCTGAGCCTCCCTCAAATACAAAACGTGATTTGTTTGCCTCAGTTTCTGGATGCTGAATGATTTTAGTTAGTGTACAAGACAGAGCTGCTGCAGCAGACATCACACTGCACAGAAATTTAAATGCAAGGTCTTTAAAAATCTGGGAAATCTACAACAAGCAAGCTTATGGTTACTAAAAGATGCACATATCTATTCAAAGGCTGAAGGGATCTTATTTCCTGCTGCTGTGGTGGATTGTGGGTGTGTGGATGTTACATGCGTCCGTGCAGGTTGCAGAAGGACTAGCAAAGCTTCCTCTGTTCCCTTGCTCCTGCGGCCTGACCGGGAGGAGAAAAAAAAGAAAAAAAGGACTGACTACGACTCCACTATCACTTCACTTCACTGCACGACAAAAGCCCATCCCTCCATCCCCGTGGTCGGAGAGAAAGAAGAGAGGACAGCGCTCACCACCACCACCACCACAACCACCACTGACAGACAATGAGGAGAACACCGCTGGGAGGAGGGAGGAGAGGGAAGGGGGGAGGCCGGGGGGAGAAAGTGAAATGTCATGAAAGGAGAGAGGAAGTTCTCCCCAGCGATGGGGAGGTCTCAAGATGAGCAGAATATGGGGAGGAGAGAAATGAAGAGAGAGGGGAAGAAGAGAGAGGAGGTGGGCTGGTGGTTGAGGGGGTGGGGGGAAGTAGGGTGGAGGGGCGAGTCTACCTTATAGGCGACCCGGGCGGGACACCTCTTCCCGAGGCCTAGCGGCGGACACATGTGTCTTAGCATCTGATACATGTCTGTGTAACTGATCCGGCCGCTGGGGTGGCCACAAACACACACGCACAATTCAAACACACACACACACACACACCACAGACACACACCACAGACAGAACAAACGGAGACGGACGACGTGAAAACGAAATAAATCAGGCAGGGGCGGGAGGGAGGACATACAACGTTGTGTTTGGAGGAGGATACATGAGGAGAACAAAAAAGACAAAAACCAACAAAGGAGAGGAAGAGGGAGGAAACAAATACACAAAGGTTATTTTTTTTGGTCACTGAACATGAGGTTACTGTGGTGAGAGAGGAGGAGAGAGAGTTAGAGAGGGATGAACACAAGGTTCAAGTAAAAGGAGGGTAGAGGAGGAGAGGAGGGGTGGAGCAGGAGTTTAGTTAGTCGTTGAGAAACCATTCTATTCGAGGTGAAAAGGGGATTTGGAATGCTTTTCTGGGTACTTTATCCTCTTTTGCCGCTCGGATAGAACTGGCAGCGAGGCTTCCAACAGGCAAAGAAAAGCACTGCTGCGGAGGTCACAATGATCAGTCAATGCAGTCTGTTTCTGAGGCTGCATGTCCACCAGGAACCTCTGCTCACTGCCAGGCTGGCACATGCTCCTGGGAGAAGCTCCTGCGCGAGCTCGCTGGTTCTCCGTCTCCGTTTGTATTTTCCCCCTATTCATTCCTACTTGATAATGTGTGATTTGTAGAAGGTTTCTGTGTGGATATGAGGTACCTCATCGATATACTTGACGAGTTGGAATGAGAATGTGCAAACGTGTGACGTGTCAGAGAGAGGCAGCGATATCAGAGGCAGCAAAACAGCAAAAAAGCAAAACTCTATGCAGATGACACGCTATTCTTCCCAAGAGCATCTGCAGACTGGAAGTTCTTAATAGGAACCAGGTGGACACAAGACCTTTTGATGTTTCCCGCGTTCCTGTCCTAAACCAGACACACACACACACGCACGCACACACACACACCTTGCCCCTTTCTTTCTTTCTTTACCCACACTCCAGAGCCACACACGGAGCATTCTTGACCTTCAGGTCACCATCAAGCCTGAGACAAATCTCCATCAAGCAATCTGCAAGTTTTTACCATTAAACCAGAATATATTTTCTATTTTAAATCACCGATAGTTGCTTGTTTTAGCAACCTGGTGCAAACTTTGGATAAAAGTTCGCTGTATGAAGACCTTGAAACAGGCTTGATCATGTTGGTGCCTCGAGTATTTAAAGCTACTATATTTATCAAACGTATTTTTACTTAAATCTGATTAAAGATTAACACCAAATATCTACAAATGATGACTTTAAAAGGTGAAAATGACATCAGCAGCGCTGTCTTTTACAAATATGTGACATGGAGACTCAAAAATCAGCAGTTTTCTTTTCCAGCCAACTACAACTGCTGCTTAATCAGCATTTTGGGTTTGTCTTTAGATCAGCTGTAAAAGTCATCCTGCAGAGCATCGAGTCAGGTCACAAAGTTAGGAAGCACTGGTTGCACCGATCCTGGTGGCCGTCTCTGTGTATGCCCCTTACTCACCACCCAAACCCTAAAGTCAGACAACAACGATGCACATTGCTCGTTTCTGCTCAGGCAAACAGCAAGCAGAAAGAAAACAAGAAGGCTGACTGCAGTCTGGACTCTTGTGCTCATACTAACACTGAATTCCGTGTCACCTCACCAGCGTTCAGTCAGAAGACGATAGCGAGTGCAGTGCACCATTCATGCTTCACACACTATCGGTGCACGTGTGTTTATAAGTGTGTGTACATTTCTGCATTGTCCCAAACATTCTCAGTGTCATGTCAGAATGCATACAGGACAGAACCCCCTCCCCCACAAACTAAAATGAAATAATGATGAAATGAGACTGAAACAACTGAATAATGCAAACTCAACAAAAGCAACAAAACGAAATCAAACAATAAAGAGGTTCAAGTTGACTTTTTGAGTGAAAAAGAGCAACATTCATTCCAGTCTCTTAAAGGCGAGCAGGTTGCATTTAAGTTTGTGCTTTAGGGGTTTGGTCCAAACCTTGCAGGCCACCCTATGAGGGCATTTCTTGCCAAGGCCCAGAGGAGGGGAGATAACTCGCAATAAACTGTACATATCCTTATAATGTATGCGCCCGCTGCAAGAAAGATACAAGGAGGGCAAGTCAAGTTAAGGGAACACACAGAATACGGAGAGAGTGGGATCAAGAGATAAAGAGAGATAAAGAAGAGAGATGATAAAGAAAAAGAGAAATGAGAGAGAGAGGGAAAGAGAGCATTTATTTACACTGACGAATAAAGGTGTGAGACACTCCTGCATGCTCTCACACACTCACACAGTATCACAGGGGAGAAGAGGGAGAGGAGAGGGTTACATTCATCTGTGCTGTGCATGAACAAAGTAAAGGCGGACAACATTCTTCTGCTATGATGTCCATGCTGTCTCTTCTTGGAGGAGGACACAGCGCCAGTGTCCGAGGGGAGAAAGCCAAAGGTTAAGAGTAACTTTACATTCAGCTGCCCTAAAATGTCTGCATACGTTCAACACTTGGTCAAAGTGTGTGTGTGTGTGTGTGTGTGTGTGTGTGAGGGAGAGAGACTCACCAGGCTGCAGGGTCGTACTCGGCCCATATTCTTACGTACTCGTCCAGGTGATGTGGCCCAAGAATCGAAGAGTCTCTGGTCAGGTACTCAAAATTGTCCATGATGACAGCCACAAAGAGATTCAACATCTGGAGCAAAGATAATGACGAGATTTTAACATCTATCTACAGCAGCAACGTAAAGATAAAGAGCCTTTAAAATCTGTGTTTTCCCTTCTTACCAGGAAGGAACAGAGGAAGATGAAGGAGACAAAGTAGGTGTAGGCAACAGTGCTGCCACACTCGTTTCCCGTGTTCCCAGATTCCGGATCACACTCCTTCCCTCCCAGGCAGGCCAACATGATCTCATGCCACGCTTCACCCGTAGCGCTCCTGCACAAGGAGGAGAAGGAAGTGAGTGTAAAATGATAGCAGAATGCTTTATGTCAGAGGTGTTCAAACTGAGGCCCGGGGGCCACATGTGGCCCAATGAACTATGTAATCCGGCCCGCAGAGCTGGTTGTCAGCTTGACTGGTTAGAAAAAGGTTCAGCCCCCCCTTCAGCTAGCATGCATCATTTGGAGCTTCGTCATCCATCTCTAGTTGGACCAGTTTACAGGCTCTTCAACATATTTTCTCAGTCAATAGTCCATCAAGCAGGATTTTTAGCTAACCTCTGATCCTCATCTGGGGGTTAGTTTCCTGCACCACCTGGCCGGCCCCTTCGTCAAGATCTAGAACCCACTGTGGCCCTTCAGGCTAAATAATTGCCCACCCTTGGTTTACGTTAACGTGAGGAGTCAACATCAGAAGATGCACCTGAAGAGCAGCATCAAGGCCATGAAGAAGGTCCGGAAGTTGTTGTGCTCATTGATGGCATGCTCTCTGTCCTCGTCCAGTGCCAGATTCCCAAACAACTACACACACACACACACACACACACACAGACAGAGCGAGAAGGTTCATGTACAAACTGAGACATAATCTCCAACAGGCGACGTGAAAAACCTGCAGTATTTTAGTTCTATTTTCATTCTGGAACATTCATCAAAGCTCAGTTTACATTCAAATGGACACGTAGGTCCTACCTGCATGCCAATAATGGCGTAGATAAAGAAGAGCATGGCGATGAGCAGGCACACATATGGCAGGGCCTACGACAAAGGATGAAGAGAGGAAATACAACAGCTATGTGCACAGAACCAGCCTTCCAGAATTCTCCTAACAGCTTCATACCTTGAAGGACTGGACGAAGGTCCATAAGAGGATGCGGATGGTCTCTCCCTGTCTCAGCAGCTTAAGAAGACGAGCTGCTCTGAAGAGCCTCAGAAAGCTCAAGTTGATGAAATTATTCTACAGCACAGAGGGAGAAAAGAGTCAGCCTGACCCAATGAGGAAACAGGCTGCAAAACCTCCACTCGACCGTACGCCAAAACAAAGAGCGGAGGAGAGGGAGCACGAGGACGGTCAAACCCAACAAAACAGAACCAACCGCAAACAATAGTGGCTCCACAAGTATAAATGAGACAGACAGAAGAGAAGAGCGAGAAGAGAGCAAAGGAGGAGGAAGAGCAGAAAAAAGAAAATCAAAATTCAGAGCCTAAAGGTCGTCATCCAATCTGGTACAGCAGGACGTTTCTTTTTTGTTTTTTAAGAACCAAATGCACTGATTTCTGAGGGGCAGGCAAGCCACACGGGATGGAACGCTGCCTGTCAACCACACACACACGCACACACACACACACACACACACACACACACCTGCCAGGGTTAGCCCCTCTGCAGACTGGAACGTCTCAGTATGACTGGTCATATCTGCTCCTCATCCTGAGCTGGGTCACATGATCTCCAGCTCTGGATCAGGAGGACTGATCAGTACTGATCAATAGTGTCGACACCTGTTTTGAGGTTGTGACTGTTCCACTGCACACGTTTTCACGCCTGCTGTCGCTGTTTTCTCACAATCGGGCCGACATTCTTCGTGTATCTGAACCTGTTTTCACACTTGACTGACCCTTTGGCAAAACAGCTTTCAAACGTGAGGAAAGAGGAAGTGATTGTGGTCACGGTTAGCCGTTAACGGCCTAAGCTTCTGTTGGAGGTCATTTATGGTCCAGACTTATTTGGAGAATATTAAAATCCTGCAAAACATTAAACGTTCATATGGTTGCAAAACTGCTTCATCTCAGCCAGGTGTGGAAACAGCCTCAGAGTTCAACCCTGACCTTCAATTAACCCTCCTGGCTGTTTTTGTGTTTTAAAATATAACGCACAACAGCCATTTTGCATCGTGTGGTTGACAGGTACGGCAGGAAGAGGAGCATGGAGGGGGGTTTGAGGTGGAGGGGGGTACTCGCGAGCAGCCTCAGACATGACAGCATTCTTCTGCAGAAGGTGCTGGCCCACATGCAGACTGGCCGACTCTCACATTCACTCACTGAGCTGCACCGAGATTCTGAGACCTCTGATGTTGTTTTTCTACATTTACCTTCAGACTGAATCAGGAAAAGAGCACGAGTGTAAATACTGTCTGTGTGAACCCTTTCAAAATATGTGAACTCAGTAACTCATTTTGCAGAGTTACGATTTTTACTACATTAAAAAGAAAAATCTGAATGGCCATTAAGGTGCAGTTTCTTTTTGCATGGAGCTTAGCATGCAGCATCAACATCCAGGCCTGTACTGTGCACTAGCCCTCTCAAGATCTAATTTAACAAGTCTAAAAAAAGTTAACTTGATGAAAATGTTTCGCTTTAATCAAACAGAAAGGCCCTTCATTCCTATAACGCACTTCTTTTCCACACCGCTGTGGTTGAGAAATGCCTGAAAACACTCCGTTTGCATTTTGTACCACATGGCTAATGTGTTGCATTCTTCCGAGCTTGTCGTACAGGAAGCGCATGCACTGGGCCCGTGGTGGGGGAGGGAGTCTGGGGTATGCATGGCCAATGAGGATGCAGCAGAAAACTGAGATAAATTACAAACCAACCAGATTCTACATGTGCGAAGATGTAGAAAGATGAATGAGGAGGATTTTTAAAAGTTGCAGCAAATTGTGAGTGGGTGAGGAGCATTATTTTGGAGGGGAGGCAGCGTGTTGGTGTTTTATTGGACAGCGGCATGGCGTGACACCGACACCATCATCATAATCATCATCATCACCACAGCACCACCACATGTCATGGCGCAGCACGGATGGAGAACACGATGGAGGATTTTCATAGTGCATTTTGATTGGATGGAATTTTGTCGGGGGGGGGGGGTTGGGGTGGGAGTAGAGAGGGTTAAAGAAAGCATGTAAAGAGATAGAAAAGGAAGACGAAATCATTATGAGTGTCATAAAAAGTACTGAAACACAGTTTTAAGTCAACAACACTGAGTCTTTTCAGCCCCTCTTTGATGCCAAGTAATAAAACCCAGTCTGACCAGTCTGAAGGTTGAAACAAATGGACTTTATCCCAGTTACCATATAACCTGTCGGCATCAACATCGAGTTTTGCTTGATGACTTTGTTTGTGCGAAAAGGTCAGAAGGTCAAAGTCCACTGACAGAAAGTCAATCTGATGTTTGAAGCCATTAAATTCCAGGTGCTGTCAGCTAGTGTTAGCTTTAGCACGGCCAGAGGGCTTCTTCAACCATCTGAAAGCACAGTTACTTTGCAGTAATTACAAGCACTTCTGCCAATCAGGGTGGCGTGAATGAACAAGTCATTGACGGCGTGCCAAGTTCACAGGTGAAAGCACACACGGAAAGCCGGTTTGGGGAGAGTATAGACAAGAGAGAGAGGCTGAAACAGATGGAGAACTACTGTTCATAAATATGAAGACGTATGCATCTATAGGTTCAGAAATGAATGTAAACAAGAGCACAGTGAAATTAAAATGAATATTAGCATATTTTATGCACAATAGCATCTTCAATCAAGTTTGATTACAGGGGTTCAAATGTAAAAGTGACCGTAGGGAAACATATTTCTTCATCTCTTTGTGTTGATTTCAGTTAATTGGAGGTATTTTGGACCTACAAGGAAGTAAAATAAGGCAGATTTATTGCCTAAGGTGATAAAATTACTGTCGCTAAGACATCAGGGGACTGATTTAGAGAGCGACATCAAGACAAGGACTTTGTTGAAACTATCTTCTGCACTTACCCCAAGTTCTGTCACTAAAATGTCAGTGATGCTTCCGAGGACAGAAACAAAATCAAAAATGTTCCAGGCGTCTCTGAAGTAATTCTGGCAGGAGAGAGAAGGTAAAGAAATTCATTAGACGTAGTAGATAGTAGCCAAGGGCGTCCCTGCAAAGCTGCGGCTCTAGGGGGCAGTAAAGACACTATTCTGTCCAACAGCAGTTGTGTTACCGTGGAGACAGGCTAAAAGGAGGCTGATAGCGTGACTTCTTTGCAACTTTATGAGCACTAGGTTTTTTAGGGACAGGAGGAACACGCTCCAGATCTGTCTATGGAAATACCCTGGCTTATAAATGAATAATAGGATGAAAAAGTAAAGCATATAGACTGGGTCAACCTAGAAAAGAAAGACGCGTGCTTGTGTGTGTGTGTGTGTGTGTGTGTGTTTGGATCTTGCTCTCAGTCCTACCAGAGGGCCGAAAGCGATGATCTTGAGAATCGATTCCATGAAGAAGAAGGTGGTAAACACGATGTTGAGGTATTTCAGGACGTCATCGTATTCTGGTGACGCACCGTCAAACTAGAGACAAAGAAGATGCTGTTAAGTCCGCAAACAGTTTGATGGCGAAGAGCAGCTGCTGAGAATGTACCTTCATCATCAGTACGATGGTGTTGAGTGCGATCAGAGCCATGATGCTGTACTCGAAGGGCGGAGACACCACAAACTGCCACATGCGATACTGGAAACTCAGCTTGTTCTTGGGCATGTGGCGCGTCAGAGGTCGAGTGTTAATGACAAAATCTATACAAGCTCTCTGTCGGAGGCGAGCAAAGTTACCGTTACACCACTCACATGCCTTCAGGAACCCTGTGGTGTGTGTGCCTTTGTCCTCACCTCGTTCTTCTCTAAACTATAGTCCTCCATCATTTTATCACCCTGCTCCTGGAAAGTGATGATGATGAGAGCCACAAAGATGTTCACGAAGAAGAAGGGGAAGACAACGAAGTACACCACATAAAAGATGGACATTTCCATCCTGTAGCCGGGGCTGGGACCCTGGTCCTCGTAGGTGGAGTCCACCGAGTGCTTTAGCACGCTGTGAGAGGAGAGGAGAGTTCGTTCATGGTTTAGCAGCATCAGGTTTTAGCCTGATAATGAAGCCATTGTTCACTCACTCTGGCCACCCCTCCCCGGTGGAGACGGTGAAGAGGGTGAGAAGGGCCCAAGCTACATTGTTGTAGTGGAACTCGTACTTCTTCCATTCCCGCTTCTGAGCTTTAACCTCGTCTCCATTATACACCAAGAACTCGCCCCTGACAGGAAACACGGAAACGCGGTGGATGTTAATACAGCAAAAGAAAATATTGAAAAGCCAAGTGTACCTAAACACTTCATTTCAGGAACACATCTGCTTGTCGTTTTAAAATAGACCACATAGGTGTGAAATTACGTTAAACTGTTAGCTTCAGCTTTTCAAACAAAAATGAAAACTCATTTTCTGAAAACATCCTAAATAAACCACGTTGGCCCCAAAGCCTTGGAGGTGTGTGCTGTGTTGTATGATTCTGAAGCCAACCTGCAGTCGCGCTCAAACTCTTTGGATTCATCTGTGCAAAAGAAAAACCGCCCCTTGAAGAGCTGGACGGCCACCACGGCGAAGATGAACATAAAGAGCACGTAGACGATCAAGATGTTCAACACGTTCTTCAGAGAATTGACCACACAGTCAAACACAGCCTGCAAGACACACAGAGACATTTACAGCAGGAAGCTGCTGCGTACGCGTTGGCTACCTGGCGACGAAAAAGAGATGCCTCAGGAAAAGCTGTTCAGAGTTTAGAGACGGTACCTTTAGTTTGGGCAGTCGCTTGATGGTCTTCAGCGGACGCAGCACCCTCAGCACACGGAGGGATTTGATGGTGCTGATATCTTTGCCTTTGCTGCTCCCCCTACAGTTCAATTAAAGAACAACAGTGTCGGATGAGAGAAAGGAGCCCAAGGTGAGATACGCCTTCACATCTTCACATCTTCGTGGTGGAAAATAAAGCTATCAGCTCTTCAGACATGAAACCAATGGCAGGGAAACGGATGAGTCGACTGACCATTACGTTTCATGGACGTCAAAGAGCATCATCAGCTACGTTTATTATCATCTCCACCGTCAAATGACAGACATTTACGAACCAACAGGCATCTCCCGGCAGAGTGCCCAGCCAAACCTCTTTCTTTCTTTCTCAGCAACACGCTGGTGGTGTCTTTGGAACAAATGATGCGGACACGAGCTGATGTGAGAAAATTTCATGGATGTAACGCGGGGCAAGCTGAGGCTGCGCGAGAGCCCAGAGTCGTGTGATGGTGCCTGCAGGACAGGTCACATGACAGACAACCACGGACCAACAGTCAAACGAGCTGTGAGGGAACGACCTCATGTCATCCATCAAGGCTCATTTCTAATGTTGGACTGTGGCACAAAACAACTATTCAAGGCTGACTGAGCCTCAGTCCTACGTGTGTGTGTGTACGAGTTATTAAAGCGTCTGTGTCTCTCTCTCTCTCTCACACACACACAGAGTTATCAGATAAAGGCTCTGATTCTGATGATGTGCGCTTGATTTTATCACCTTTGTGTGAGGATCAAGTGTGGCTGTGAGAATTATGTTTGTCCTTCATGAAGTGCAGCAGCTGATAAAAGACTGAATTAATGTCCGTGATGGTGACAAAATAACGTCAGTAGAAGTCTGTTGCCGAGCTACGATAAGCAGGCTTCAGCGTTACTCACTGATACATAAAACAAAGAGGCGCTGAAGACTTTTTTCCTTCCTATAATCATTTAAGTTATATGAATTTAAGACGCTGACTTTTTAATGTCTGCAAAGGACAAACCTGACTCTCTTAAACAGTCACTTTTGTTCGCATCTATACTTCGTAATGGAATAATTCAAAAAGCAAAGTTTAGGCATCAATTTGTACTTGTTTAAGGCAGATCTGGAAGTTTGTGGATGTAAGGAATAAAACAATCTGAAGTGAGTGAGTATGAACAATCATAACAAGAAAGAAAGAGCGAGAAGCCAATTTGACCCGGTAGTGGAGGGCATAGAAGAGGACAGAGGAAGAACTTTACCGAGTGGTGCTCCTGTGGAGTTTTCACCCAAGGTTGAGACAGCGAGAGTCAGTGAGAGGGACGGAAAGATCGACAGAAGAAGAACAGGAGGGAGTAGAGAGGGGGAAAAACACATAAAAAGACAGACGCACAGGGACAAACATTGATAGAGAGACAGAGACGGAGGCAGAGATGGACAGGAGAGAGGGGGGGTTTGGTAGAAACAGGGAAATATACATCCATATGAGATACAGACAAGGAAAGGAGGACATCAAGATGGCCGTATCTGCTTTTAACCCCAGAGACCGATATCAAGACATCAGCCAGCACATTCAGTTAAGTCATGTTGCATTAAATGATGTCAGCATGTCCCGGCAACAGCCCTCACGGCAGAGGTGATCCACAACATCGTCCGGAGATCATTTAGAAAACGTGCGAGGCTCAAATTTCAGCGCCGCTGGCTGAAATGTCAGAGACAAATCTGATTACACTTTGTGTTATCTGAAACAGAAAGATCAGATGAGGACCACTCTGTTGTTGCCCATGCACGGTCTGCAGCAGCGCAACGAGCGCGATGAAGATTTACCTTCACGGCTGGAGGAGGGAACTCGTCTGGAGCTTCCACTTATCACACCAGACTGAGCAGTTTGACCACCTTAAGTCGCCTTTGTTATCTTTGCCTTAATCTAGAGGGACTTTATCGAACTTAACTGCATGCACATTTGCACAGGGAGGAACATAAAGGCTCCTTGCCATGTTAGTGCACACGGGCACACTCCACCGACACTGGTGACAGAGGAAACCAGGATTTTGTGTGTATCAACGCATGTACACACAAACGGTACAAAAAAAGGCATTACAGTCGAGTAATGCACAGCATGCGGTTCCCATTGTTTCATTTGGCTTTTTATTTCACAGATGAAGGAAGTAAGAAGCGAAATGTGTTTAGAACCCATGAAAACGTGAAGCCATTCCACTTTAACCATGCTAAAACTGCCCCAGTCCAGTGCCTCAGGACTGCGCTGCTGTGAAACTGAAATATCATGCAGCAGAGTTATTTTGATTGGTCTGTGTAGGAAACCTTTGTCCCTAAAGTGAAAACAACTGTAGCTAGGCAACTGGAGTGGATGTTGGTGGGAGCACGGAGGCAGAGGAGGGAACATGTCAGTCAGCGGAGAACCGAGGACAGAGGCTGGACTGTCCAGCTGGACCCTAAAGGATCGAGACTAAGGAAGAGCAGGAGATCAGTGACGTCACTGATCCTAACGGAACATTAACGCCTTAATTATAAGGTTCTGAGGAAAGCCAAAAGTCGCTCTCAGATTCACCGTTAAGTGTCAGAGATGACAAGTTTGACCAGTGACTGACCCTGAAAGTTATTCAATTCAAATTCCCCAACACACACGTGCACTAGCCTGACTCGCACAAACATTCAGTTCCTGCAGTTGCATTTATCATACATATTTCATGAATATGTATCTACAGTATATTCCACCCCAGGAAATAACCAACCACTCCACATGCCACGCCTTCTGCCCCCTTCTGGGTGGTGCAGAGGAAGGAGCGTCAAATCCCTGCGATTCCAGACACATAAGAGTGTGTGTGTGTGTGTGTGTGTGTGTGTGTGTGTGTGTGGAAGGGGAACAGAGAAGGAAAAGCAGCCTGTATACCTAGTCTAAGGTAACTGTTGGGCTGCTCAGTGTTGGCGGGCTCAGTGGCAGAGGCTGACTGGCTGCAGACAGGGTGGAGTTGAAAGGCTTTAAATGGTTGAAGTAATCTACAGAGAGGTCAGTGAGGTCATAGACGGGCTGACTGACACGTGTTCCTAACACACAGCGCAGAAATGCAGAGTTAGACTGAACTAGAACGATGCAAGAAACCAATTAAAAAGACACCATTGCTTTTTATTTTACGGGTATTTGGGCCTACTGGCTGTTTTTAAATCTGCTTTAGAAATCAAGTCTAGCTTAAATTATGTCTTTGCTTTCTTAAAGTGGCTCCAACAAGATGTGGCTGTTCATTTAAATTAATGGGATATTCCAGCCAGTTAATTCTATTGGTCACCTTTTACAACAATTACCAATAATAATGCCACTTATTCACTTGCTATTGGTGTCTTAGATCTTTCTTAAATAAAGAAAACCAAATTTGTTACTACAGAAGCATGAGAGGAACCGAGAAAAGTTAGAAGAACCCTTCTAGTTGCAGAGCTTCGCTGTATGTTTAGAACTGGAGGGGGTAATATCTGAAACTTGGGAAGATGTGAAAAAAGAGAGAGCTGGAGGTGTGCAGGGCCTGGCAGGGGCGGTTAGGTGTTGAGGGATCAAAATCAGGGCTTTGGATGCAGAAAAAGAGGAAGGGATGACTCACGGCCTGCTGGTGGAAATATCAGGTCAGCAAGTAGGGGACAAAAAGAAGAAGAGCAAAAAAGAATGGCAAAAGCAACATTGAGAGGGAGAGCGTTTCATATTTCATTGAGTCAGAACAGTGAAGGGAATGATTATGGGTCAAGGTTTCAGGGTGAAGGAGAGTGAAGATGCTGCAACTACACGCTAAAAGTTCACTTTCTCCGCTTTGTGATTCCTCGTTTAGAATTGCGGAAGGACCACCTGAGCGGCGCCGGTTTGACGTCACACTCAAGACAAACCGAAATGTTGAGAGCATCAGCTGTTTAGAGTGTAGTTGGGCGATGAAGAACATCTGGAAAGACTTTAAATGTCAGGAATGTGTCTTTCAGATGAGGACGTGGTGGGACACAGAGAAAGACCTGCTGATTCAGAAAGGTGAAAATAAACCCTGGAAAAGAAGTAAAGAGGACAGTCACGAGGAAAACAGAAGGAGGGAGAACAAAAAAGCTCAGAGAAGGAGAGTGATGAAGTGTGAGGTGCTTCAGGAAGAAAAAGAGGTGCAGAGGATCAGCATTGCCAACACGTGAGGCTGGGCAACAGGGGTCTTTCTGCAGGTGCTGCAGCGAGTGTGAGTGTGTGTGTGTTTGTGTCTGCGTGAGTGCAGGAGATGAGGAGGAGGAGGATGGCATGGGGACACTTACGTGAAGGCGAAGGCCACCAGAGCACCACTAACCACTATAAAGTCCAGAATGTTCCACAAGTCTCGGAAGTAAGAGCCCTGATGGAGGAACAAGCCCAGCACCACCATCTGAAAGACAGGAAGTACGCTTAGAACGGCACGGAAACCACCCGCAAACATCAGCCATTAGATTAGAAGCGCCCGGGCAGTGTGTGTTACTGCAGATACCTGCATTCATTTGTCAGAAGAATCATAAAATCACTGACAGAGTCATAGGTTGCTCTTTAATCCTCTTTCTCACACGCACACACACTTACCTTGATCAGCATTTCAAATGTGAAGACGCCTGTGAAAATGTAGTCAAAATAACGCAGAACCTGCAGGAAAAAAAGAGGAAAGCTATTAAATCTAAAGCATTTTTCTTTGTGTGTGACAGAAAAAGAGAGAGCGAGAGAAGATGTTTTACAGTAGCAGACATTTCAGTGGTTGGGCTGTTGCAGAAACTCTTTATCCTTGTGATGAAATCTTACATGGTTCCGCGGTGAGTCCGGCGAGACCGGGTCCTCAGCGGCGAGGGCGATGCTGCTCATGGCGATGACAGACAGGATGCTGAACTCAAAGTACTTCAGAGTCAGGATGTAGTGACAGCACTTCCGAAACCTGGCGCAGACGCACACAAAGGCTTGAAAATCCACCCCTGCTTCCATCCCAGAGACAGAGTGTGCTTTTCACGCAGATACTGACGGGTTAGTGGTGGATAAGATGAAGCAGGAGCTGTAGGGAGGCATGGGCTTGGGGCCATTTTCATCTCCTTCCTCATCTGCCTCCTCTTTCTTCTCCTCGTTCTTCTTCTGATCAGTGTTGGCGTTTTTATTGACTGGAAAAAACAAAAGGCAAAATGTTATAGAAATACTACAAAGATTAGATTATTTTATTCAGATTTTTAATTACATTTTATTTAAAAAATGACAATTATTATTTTAGTGCAATTTTCTGCTCCTGAAGTTAATAACATTTACCGTATTTTCCAGACTAAGTGGCACTTTTTTTTTCATAGTTTGGCCGGGGTGCGCCTTATACTCAGGTGTGACTTTTAATATGAAATTCAAAAACATGTACGGTAATTTCACACGTTCGTTATTTCCACACTGACAACTGCGTAGGGGCGCTCTATGCTTTATTACCGGTAACTTATAAAGACATTGAACAAAAATGTCCCCAAATAGAAAATCATATTCTACAGATTTCAAGCTGCAAGTAGTGAAATAAGCAGCCAAAAACGGAAAAATGAGGAAGCGGAGCGGAGTTGTTCAAAAGCAACACCGAGGATGAAGAATTCAATGGATTTTTGTGATTTGAAGTGAGATCGAGAGTTTGTAAGCATGTTCTTTAAGCTACAGTTATCTGAATAACTGGTAATATGTTACACTGACACACCAGACACAGATTCAGTTGGCTGTCGGTGCTTCAGGTAGCGGAATAACCATCAGTGTGTTACGTTAGCATACCGTACACCTATTCAGCCTGTTGTTTTCTATTCTATTGTTATTATTATAACTTGACTTTCCAGATGATTTTCTTGTTCTCAGATTTTGTAAAATAAATTTCCCCAAAAAACGCAACTTATAGTCCAGTGCGACTTATATACGCGACTTATAAACTTTTTTTTCTCCTTTGTGACGCATTTTTTGACTGATGCGACTTATAGTCTGAAAAACACGGTAACAAAAGCTTTCGAGTGACCTTTAATTTAATTCTATAACACTAGATCAATAAAAAAAAAAATGTAAAATGTGCTTTCTAAAATGACCTAAAAAGCCTTTGGAGGTGATGGAAGCTCACCTTGTAAGACGGCGTTGGTGGAGGGGTAGGGGTAGACGGGCGGCATGTCGATGGCGGTGTACTCGGGTTTGGCCATGCTGGTCAGGATCAGGCTGTCCATGCTGCGCAGGAGCGTGTGCGTGTCCGTGTCGCAGCAGTTGAGCAGGTTGTTGACGTGGTCGGGGTGGTCTGGGGGCAGCGTGTACGGGTGCTCCTGGGCGCTGGCCAGCTTGCTGTTGTTGCGCAGGTTGTCCAGGTCCTCGTTGTACTGCTGTATGGGCCGCGTGGTGGAGAGGCTGGGGCAGGCGCCGTGGTGCTCCCTGATCCCGTGAGAAGAAAGAAAAAGAGATGAATACGTCTTCATTTTCACTTTTCCTGCGTCAGCTGAGGAATTCTTTATTTTTTTGTATTACAACTTTCTTCACTCACTTTCTGCTTCGATGGCCCCTGCTCTTCCCTTGGTTGCCATGGCGATGCCCTCTGCTCCTCCTCCCTTCCCACTCAGTGCCTTTCTCGCCCTCTCCTTCGTCCCTCTTGGACCTGTGTCTCCTGCCTTCCTCCCCTTCTTTGGCTGCCCTGTGGTGCTGCCTTGCCCTCCTGGGCTCACTGGTGCCCTCAGCGCCGTCGCTGTGGTGGGGGGAGACGCTGCCAGCCTCTCTGCTCTCCCGGTTCCTGTGACGGTGGCAGTGGCTCCTGTGGCTGTGCCTCTCCGCCACTTGCTGAGCGTCCACGTTGCTCAGAGATGTGCAGCTGAGGCCGTGCTCAATGCGGGTTTCCGCCTGGGGCCCAGTCCCTTCATTGTCCGCCCCACCGTCTCTCTGATGGTGGTGGTGGCGGTGATGGTGGTGGTGATGGTGGTGGTGGTGAGAGTGCCCGGCTCGCTGGTGGTGGTCCGTGTCCTGACGGTAGTACTCCTCCTCCAGAGGCAGCTCACCAGGTTGGGTCCTGTTAGTGTTGTTGTTGCGGTTGTCCTGAGGGTTTACCACTAACGGCCGATCCAAGTGGGTCTTCATGTTGCCGCGTCCCTTCCGTGGGTAGGAAACCTGGGTGGAGGCGTTGGCAGATTGAATTAACGGCTGTGGCTAAAATATCACACAACTTTTAGTGGAATTCACAGAAATCAGGGTTTTCACTGAAGAGAACTTTCATTCGCCCATTTCTTAAAGCGTGCGACTTATATTCCTCTACAGTGCATTTGCGGGCTCGGAATTAAACCAAAAGGAGGCGGTATTCCCAACTCAGTCCCGTCCCAGAATCACAGACATACACTCCTCGGCACAGAGTCACCCGTTCTGGATCTGGATGGACAACATCAACTGAGCGAGCGTGAAAAGCTTCAGAACCACGAAGGCAAACAGATCCGCTGCCGAGACATATCCAGTCAACTCCTGATTGCCATCCGTTGCAACTCTGGGGTTTTTTGCTGTTTTTTAAGTGCCTTATGCTCCACTTTTGACTGCTGCCTTCTTAGGGTGCAGCTGATGCCCCACTTTAATAATACATCGCTCCAAAGCACGCAGCTTCAAGATGTCCCATATAGCAGCACCTAATGTAATCGCATCCCTTCTGCACACAGAACATTCTGACATCAAAACATGAGCAAGGTGCAGCTTGACCCAGAAAACAGAGTGACAGAGGCGCAGGCCGGACTCCTGCAGCAGCTCTGAGGCAGAACCCGGCGGTGTTGCCACGATGGAGGACATTTCTACCCTCCTCCTTAATGCTGCAGCGAAGGAAGACGTCGGACGTCAGCACAAACTACATTTCCTGTCTGAAATGAATGATGCGACGGCTCAGGTGATCCGTTCCAGCTGGTCCAGATGGCGGCAGGATCTCAGCAGAGCCCTGAGCAGCTTACCCAACACAAGTCCATGGAAAACACGTCTCATGCAGGTGAGACGGGTATGAATCCAGCGAAAGAGCTTATTATTTTGATATTTTCAGGAACTAATTTCCAAATGTGCTCACGTGCAGGGTGAAATGGAGCATGCCGATGTCCCATTAAAGGGGTAAAAACAGAAAAGGATGACAAAACATTGTGACCATATACGTCAGGAGCCGACTGCATATATATGTGTATATGTTTGTGACTCAAGTAGGGAGGGTCCTCACCTCCCCTCCCTCCTCTCCCACCTTCCAGTCATCTTGCTCGAGCTCGTTATAGAGAGCCTCGCGACTCGTCATCAGGTTCTGTCGGCGGATCTCGCTCGTTCTCTGCTCCCACACGGACTTGTTGCCCTTGATGTGGTTCTTCTGTTGCTCCTTCCTGTCGACGGACGACCGGCGGGGTCAGATACCAAAGAGAGAAGATTCCAAGCACAACAGATCAGAAACGCTTCAGTGCAAGTTCTGCTGACTTGAGGAGCAGCAGGGACTTTGTGAACATCATCTTGATGCGTCCTATTGTCAGCGTTTCTGCTGTCAAGAGCAGATTTTACTGACTGTTCTCCTCTCGCTCCTCGTCACTTCACAAAGCCCCGAATGTGTTCCTTTCACTCTCAGAACAATCGCTCAGTCGTGTCTTAGAGGACAGAACGGCACCAGCGCGATGTGGGCGTTGGAGTGCGAACCACGTTAACATGAATGCCTGCCAGTCAAACGCAGGAAAGGCAAAACTGAGGGACAGAAACTGAGTTCTGTCAGGGCCTCATTAAAAGACGGCTTCAAACTGAAAATGTTTGGGCTCCCCCTGGTGGCGGGTTGTAGTATAGAAAACCTATAAAGACCAAAAAAAAAAAAAAAGAGAAAACAAAATAACACAAGAATGCGAGTGCGCGCACTTACGCAGCGATGGACAGGTTGGCTGCTGATAGCGGGCTGACCTCAGCCACTTCTTTTGCTTTCTGCAGTGCTGTCTTTTGATTGGCTGCCTCCTCCTGTTCCTCCTCATCCTGTTTAACAAGAGGAGGAGGATCAATCGCATAATCCAAATTAAAATTGAAACACTGGCACATAAAATGAGACTCTAACCCAAAGACTGCCAGTTCTCAGAGAGTTGGAGCCAAACTGGTGTCCAGGTATTTTAAGTCCAAAATGTTTCAGAAAATGTACAAAATAAACGTGTTTCTGTGTACCTTTGTGAGTTCCTGGGCATTGGCCAGATTGTCCACAGCAATGGCCAAGAAGACGTTGAGCAGCGTGTCTGTGGTGGAGTTAAAGAGTCACGAACAGAGTCTGATGGACTTCCGGAGGAAGCGACGAAAACATGGAAGCAGGAGGAGATGGAGCTACATGGGAAAACCATTGCATATGTGTGTTTTTCACTAAGGAAAAGTATCATTTAAACACATAAGATATTTAACTGTGCAGGATACAGTTGCCAAAAAGCGTGAGGACGATGAAGAAGATGGAGAAGATCATCCCTTTGTCATTTACTCCTCCTTGGGACTCAATGCCATTGTACATCACCATGTTCCAGTCTTCTCCTGTCAGAATCTATGAAGCAACACAAACATTTATTATTAAAGTCATGTTCAAGATCAGGAAAACTCAAGCAGTTCCCTCTTGTATTGGAGGAATATTATCAAATCACACAAAAGCTGATGGGTGTTAGGAGTCAGGAGCTGCACCATCACACCCACGTCCTCACTTACTAGTCAAATGCAAGTTGTGGTCTTCACTATTTAACATGTACAAGAACACACACACACACTCACACACAAAACAAAAGCGGTGTGAGTCACTGAGAGACAAAACCAAATGTCTCTTCAGTAAAGCCGTCAGTCTGTCGAGCAGCTTCATCGGACACGACAGCGTTGCGCGTCATTAAAATGGAATTCTTTTTAAAGAGCTCCAGACGTCCTCGACGCACACAAGCGTGCACAGAAGTGCTCACTGTCGTGTTTGTCATTTTATATCCAAGAAGACTGAATCACCTTCACATTATTTTTAATTTCGCTGAACTGATTTTCATCTGAATAAATAGAAAAACAGATTTTGAGACCATCGGGTTTAGACGGAAGCAACATAACAGATCATGTTTCATGTTTTCAGATTATGATGATCTCACCTGAAACACTGTCATGATGGCCGCAGCAAAAGTGTCAAAATTAGTGGGAGGGGTTCCACCTTCAAAGTTAAATCTGAGGAGGAGGAGGAAAAAAGAAAATGAAGCACCGCAAAGATCACAACACTAGAAGAGGGCCAAGTCCGATACTGACTGTCCACCAAACAGCTGCATCCCCAGCAACGCAAAGACCACGATGAAGAGGAAGAGGAGGAAGAGCAAACTGATGATAGACTTCATGGAGTTTAGGAGGGAAACCACCAGGTTTCGAAGAGGAGCCCAGTATCTGGAGACGAAGAGGAGGAGAAACGACAATCAGAAATACACAGGTTTTTTCGGGCGTTTGTTCATTTTGATGCGTGTCGCAGCGTCAGATCCAGGAAGTGTTTCAAACGCTGCGTTAGTGACAGACTTACTTGGTGACTTTGAAGATGCGGAGCAGTCGCAGGGCTCGTAACACGCTGATCCCAAAGGACGTTCCTGGTTTGATGGTGGCCCACACCACCTCGAAGATACTGCCCAAAATGACCTGAAGGCACACGGGAGGAGGGGTGCAGTTTTTCCAGAAAATCCCTCACTCTGTGTGTGTGTGTGTGTGTGTGTGTGTGTGTGTGTGTGTGTGTACACTCACCACACAGTCAAAGCAGTTGAATGAGGAGTGGAAGTAGGGCTGGATGCCCAGTCCATACATCTTGATCAGCATCTCGGACATGAACAAGCCGAGGAAGATAAACTCTGCATAGACTGAAGGGCAGAAGAAGAGCGGGGGATGGAGAGAGGGAGAACAGAGGAGAGGAGTGGGTTAAACGAGAGGACAGAGGAAGGTGAAG
Source organism: Pao palembangensis (assembly GCA_015343265.1). NCBI lineage: Eukaryota > Metazoa > Chordata > Actinopteri > Tetraodontiformes > Tetraodontidae > Pao > Pao palembangensis. The sequence continues at coordinate 858,849 of CM027089.1, read as the reverse complement.
ATGAAAGAAGGTGAGATCATAGAGAGTGGATTACAGAGAGGAAGAGGAGAGAAAGACACAGAAAAACAGTAGTCAGGTGAGGGATGGGATGAGGTGGAGGGGAAAATGAAAGACAGAGAAAAGAATGAGACATACTGTATGAGTGGCACAAGTCCAAATGTGTATGACAGTCAAGTGATGAATGGACTCCATCAGCAGCTACTGCTTCATATACTAATGACACTGGACAACAGCCAGGGTTAATGCTAACTCTGTGTGTGTGTGTGTGTGTGTGTGTGTGCGCGCGCGCGTTTCCATTGGAATCAAAGTCTAGAATTAGATTTTAAACTGTTCCAATGTTTGTATCTACATCGAGCTGCCGTCAGCAAATAAAACACACAATAAAGGCCAGTCTGCCTTGTTTAGCATGTGGCTAATGTACAGAAAGGGTGTGAAATGCCGCATCCCCACTGTGCATTTCTGCTGTGTGTTTTGTTGGTGTTCACTCACAGAGGAAGTCAGACAGCAGCTTGGGCTGATCGTAGTGCACCGCAGCCACGCAAATGGTGTTGAGGCCCACCAGGCAGAGCACCGTCCAATAGAAAGCCTGAGTCTTCACTATCTTTCTGATGAAGAATCGCAGCCGTCGCTCCTTCTTACTATAATTAGAGCCCTCTTTACCGCTTTTTATGCTGGATCGGGCGAAACCTGGGAGGAAGAGAGAGGGTGAGTTTGACTGATTTCTTTTTTCCCTCTTTCCTTTTCCCATCATCACCTCCACGTCAGAGGATGTAAGACTCATCATTAACGATGGAGGATATTAGCCTGAATTAGCTCTTCCTCAACTAATCTCAGCTGGTTTCCCAGTCTGGAAACACACAGTCACCGCGACACTCCCTCATGATGAAGAATCAACAGGATGAAGAGAATTAAAAGTCCAACCGTTCAAAAACGCAGCCAAAGACGCCGCTCGCAGGCGGACCGGCTTGCTTCTCTTACCGATGGCGTCTCCCATGTTGTCCTCTCCTTCCTCTGGGTTCAGCAGCTCAGTCTTGTTGTTTTTGCTTCTCATGGTTCGTCTGGAACCTGAGCGTGACAACAACAAGCAAATATTGTCCCAGTTGCAGGACTGCTTCCAACCAACGCTGTGACACCAATAAAAATGTGCGTAAAACTTTAATGAAACAGCAAAGCGGGAGAGTTACCATCAAAGTTGCCCGTGCCGTCATCCTCGGCCAGAATCACCTCTTCTGCACAAACAACAGGCGTTTGTTAGCTCTGCACCAGGACTCAGCCGCTTCCAGCGTCAGGCCTGTCGCTCACCTGCTCGGCAGATCCACTCCAGGTATCCGTTGAGCTCCCTCTCAATCTGCTGCTGCCGCCTCAGCTTGAGGAACTCGCTCCTGTTCTCCACTCGCTCTCTCTCTTTGGCAAATTCACTGCAGGAACATTTATCGCTTTCGTTTCGCTCGTTTGTAAGTGAGCGATAAGGAAACTGTAGATAAACTTCACAAAGCACACAATGCTAAAAGGAGAGGGGCTGGAACTCACCCTGAGAGGACACCCAGCACCAGGTTGAGCATGAAGAAGGAGCCGATGATGATGAGGGGGATGTAGTACATCCAGTTCCAGGCGCTGCCCTCCACATCATTGCTCTGCAGGAGGGAAGCACAAGCATTACTGTTTTTACATTGATTCCATCTACATGCAGACAGCATTTGTCTCTGCTCCATTGTCCTGCGTCCTGTTCAGTGGTTTACCAGCAAAAGGGACTCGATTCTTGACCTCCTTTTTAATCAAAATGCCAAAATGGACAAGAAAACATTTTGGTGTAGCTTCCGGAGCACCAATTAATAACAAAAATGGAAGTTCTACATTTGTTATTTACCCATAAGCTGCACATCTTTACTTTCAAGGCTAAAAATAAAGTTACAGGGGAAGTATGCACGACGTGTGTGTGTGTGTGTGTGTGTTTTCGTGATCCCTGTCATTCCTTGATGGAACTATCAGCTGATTAGTTCTTGCTGCTGGAGTATTCGTGCACATTTGTTAGCTTTTATACTGCGTGGCACATGAAGCGGCCCGTTCGCTATTAAACTTTCATTGCTTTCCTCCCGACTGCCTGTGTGAAAGTAGAAGTCGGCCTCCATCCATCAGAAAAGATGTTAAATATAGAGCCAGAAGGATCAAAATAGAGCGGAGAGAGAGCGAGAGAGAGAGAGAGGGAGGGAGGGAGAGGTGGAGCGTGACTCTGAAAGCAGCAGGAAGGACAGAGGGGGAAGTCAAACCCAAAGATACAGCGTGTTCCGAATGGAAAATGACTTCAGGTCAAAAAAAATGCTGTTTGGAGTCCAACTGCTTTAAGGCATGTTCATCTGAATGAAACTCAAGACGACCTCCACACCCACTCAGGTTACAGTATTAGTGAGACCTTAATATTAAAGTGGAATTATTTCAGCCTGGAAAATAACGCTTTCGTAAGTGAATCAACTGCTTAGACAGACGGGAACAGGCTGACTCACGTAGTAAAGCATTTCTGTCCATCCCTCCATAGTGATGCACTGGAAGACGGTGAGGACGGCAAACAGGATATTGTCGAATTGGGTGATGCCATAGTTTGGTCCAAGCCAGCCGCTTTGGCACACTGTACCGTTGGGACATAACCTGGACGGCGGCGCTTTGCCACATGGCAAACTGTCCACAATCTCCTCTGATCAATGAGACAGGAAATCAGAGGAATACGGGTCAAAACATGTGACAAGTAAAACCGTCCTCAGCACATTCTTAATCAGCTGCTTGGCGTTATTAAAGGTGGTGAAGTGGGAGCAGGAGGACGTTTACTGCAGCTTTTTTTTCATGTCTTACGTGTGACTTCGTTGTAGCAGGTCTTGTGGAACTTCCCCATGTAGAACTCCAGTCCGATGATAGCAAACATGAGGATGGCCACGAACAACAGCAGGCCGATCTGCAGCAGGGGAATCATGGCCTTCATAATGGACTTGAGCACCACCTGCAGGCCTGGGGGACAATTGCACACACAGCGACCACAATTCAGAGGTTGGAAGAGTGCGTCTGGATTGTCAAATAAATACGCTTGCAAATTAGAAAGACCCTTCCACAGCATCAACTGATAACCGTTAAGTCCAGTTTTTGCAGAAATAGTGCAAACATGAACTAGAACATTCACTTTCATGAATGTTTTTTCAGCTCTTCTGATGTATTTAGCAAGAAAAAAACAAAAATCATAACAAAACCCTGATCTACCGAGTTACATTTATTCAACAAACCTTCCCAATTGCACAGTCTGACTTACTGGGAATGCCCGACACCAGTTTGAGTGGCCGAAGCACTCTGACGGCTCGAAGCGTCCTCAGGTCAAACTGAGATTTCACTGAGGACAAAATCCTGCAACCACAAAACAGGACTTGGATCAGTTTAGTGTTTACAGTTACATCCAGGGAAATCTTCATTCTGTTTGTACAAGAAGTACAAATGTTGGCACAGACATTATAAAATAAAAAAGAACAATTCTATGCAGCAGTGCAGAGACGATCAGTCCAGAGTTTTAGGAACCAGCATGATAGTTGAAGAAATCTTCTTATTTCCTCTTAGTTGTTTACACATGTTTGATTAGCCCTGAAGTGGGTGTACAGGTTGCTGCAGATGTTTGTGCAGATTTATCACGCACATCTCAGAGTGTGCAGAACGTTTACGCCTGCAGTTGTATAGTTAAAACATTAGCTTCATTAAAAAGAAAAAACAAACTCTTTCACAGCCTCACTGACGGAAATTCATCAGCCTCATCTTGCTGAACACGTACCCATCACACTCATCACCCCCCTCACCCCTGAATCATCACACACCTCCCCTACGTAATTTCTCAGCCCTCAAAGGCCCAACATTTATGAAAGAGGCGCATCCTGTTGCTGTTGCACCATGGGGGAAGATATACACTTTGTTATTTAACAAGATTTTCCAAAGATTTGGGAATTTGAGCCTGAAATTCCTTATTTTGTTCTGGTTTGAATGAGAGAGAAACATGATTAAAATGCACCAGAAAGCAGCAGAAGGATAACATGCATGCTTGAATTTTTCAGCTGCCTCCCTGCAGCTCTGCTCTGTTCCTGCACAACCAGATCGGTCGCTAATTCCAGTAAGAGGTCTTTTATTAACTGACACAGTGCCGGTAGCAGAGCTGCTCATTCTCTCAATGGCTATTTAACTGCTGGAGAAACGCCTGCGTGCTGCGGACGAAAACGTCGGACCTCAGCAGAACACACAAACAAACGTCCTCGGGGCTGGTGGAGATCCTATAGATTACAAGTAAAACAGGCACCTGATCAGTGGAAGCCACCATTCTGACATGCGTGTCACATGATGCTGTTTAACACATTTGTAATTTCTCACAAATTTCTACATATTTCTAATTCCCGGCTGTATTTTTTTTTTTTTTAGTAATTATGACTATGCGACAGTTTGTCATTAGTGTGGAAACTCTCATTTCCAGCAACCATCAGCCTCTGTCAGACAACTTAAAACCTCAAGATTCAGTCACCCCTGGCAACAGCAAAACCTGCAGCCATTACACCAAAGCGGCCAGTAGAGGGCGCAGCTACTGAGGATGAGAGTGGAGAAACGGCAGGAGTGAGTGAGGATGAGTAGGTAGCAATTAAAAGGGAGGAGAGGAAGTAAACGGCTGAAAATAGGAGAAAGAAAAAAAAATATCAAATGATCTGGATATATATTAAACTATGGCCAACCTTGAAGAAGTATGGTAATAACGCCCCAGATATAGGATCTATTTGTAAATCTCACTCTTCATCTTTCACTAAATAAAATATTGTGGAATTATTACTCGCTTTATGAAAAAGGCTTAAATATTTAATTCCAAACTCACTGCCACCCGGCTTCAGCGGCATCATTTGCAGAAAAGAACGTCAGAGTTCCACCTAAATAAACGCAAAGTGATTTAACTGAATAAAACTTTATTTTAAAACAAACTTGAAAAGTAAACACACTGTTGTGGGTGTGGATCTCTTCATGGGACAGGGACTAAACTGACATACGGGAGTTCTGTCTTTATTAGACAACACACAGCAGAGAAGAAATCCTCCAAAGAATTTTACAGACCGAGAGAGAAGAGATGGAACGTCCCTGTGAGAGACACAGACTGAGAGAGAGTGTTAGTCCTCTGTGTCCAAAGTGTGAGAATAACAGATAGAGAGAGAGAGAGAGTGAGAGAGATTCTTCAGGGAGAACGAAAGGAGAGAAATGGTGTTTAGACAGTGATGACAGAGGAGCTCACAGCTGAGAAACACCTTACCTTCACCCTGTAACAGGTGTACACACACACACGCACACACACACACACACACACGTGTCTTCACAGGGTGACGTGTGGCCTGTTCCACCACGTTTACCTGTTACAAGTTTACCAAAAATTCTCTGTAAGTTGACATAAATCCGGGAAGCTGCTTTGTCTTTTGCAGCCTCCGTGTGGATCAGTCCCTCCCTGGGTGGGACGGGATGGAGGGTGTGTTCAGAGGCTGCTGCTGAAAGTTGCTCACGTATCCTTTCAGTCCTTTAACGCTTCCGTGATGGATGTTTTTTCCACGAGGTGGCGGGTGACGTTTCTGCGGGGGGGGGGTGACAGCGTGATGACGCTGATGTCCACAGTCACTCGCCACCTTCACTTTGCATGGTCTCTCCCCGCTCGTGGCATTGCCATGGCAACCAGAGATTGCGCTCTCCCCGAGTCTCCACGGTTACCGACCTGCTCTCATTCATAAGCGTTGCCAGGGCAACGCAGCCCTGGCTCATTGATGGAATCTCAGCGCTGCAGCAGCAGCGAGGATGGAAAAGAGGGTCTCCTAACAACTGATTCTTCAGCCCCTCTAAACAGCCGCATCACACCTTATCCTCACCCACCCCCGTACACACTACACACTCACGCACAACCATACGTCATGCATGTCTGCAGCCGGTCTGTACATGCTGGGATGCCCCACTTTCACCGCTGTTGCTGCTGCGTTGTTGGACACAGGTCGGTCTCGCACACAGCCGACTCCTTTCATAACCTCAACCAGTCGCCAGCAAAACTCTTATTAAAAACTTAATCGCACCCAATATTTGCCTTTCTTAAAACTCATCATAAGTGGGTCTATTGGTTTAATAAATAACAAATCCAAACTAATCCCTGAGTCAGCCCCGCCCCCTCCACTGTAGCACCTGCAGCCTGTCATCCATGCATCAGTGCAAAGAGCCACGGAGAACATGACGATGTAGGTTAGGGTTAGTGGAGGTGTTCCACTACAGGAAGTCTTCTGAAAGACAGGAAGGCATCAGGCGGACTGTCGACACCTTGCTGAAACAGTATTAAAAAGAAACATTCTGTAATAAAAGACTCAAAGGTGTACGCTACAGTCCACCGTTAGCACGTGTGTGTGTGGGGGAGTGCCATGTGTCATCGCAGTGTGAGCTTCTGTCCACTGGCCTCCCCCCAGCTACACACACACACACACACACACACACACACACACACACACACACACACACACACACACACACACACACACGGTGCCCCCTGATGTCCCCTCTTTAACATTTGCAGCCTGACTCTGCTGTCCAGAGATGTGAGATAAGCTGCTCTTTATGACCGTAATGTCGCTGTTCACCCTGATCTGCACCACCCCCCCATCACTTTCCTTTATTAAGGGACTCCGGTGGCTTAGAGAGGTCCTGGGAGAGAAATCCGAGGTGGGATTGGAGGTGAAAGGGGGGAATTGTAAGTGTTCCATCAAAGACAGTTCCCCTCCCATCCAAACATCTCTGTTGGGCTCTCCTTTCATTCCTCCCTGTTTTTTCCCTCCCAGGGCTGCTGAAGCTTTCACTGGCAGAGGAAGGATGGAAGCACTCTCATTCTGACCACATTCTCCACCCTCATCCCTCCTTCCATTTTCTGTCCCTCCCTCCACTTTCTCGCTCTCACGTTATTGCTGATCTCAGCAGAGTGCTAACACTCAGCTGATGGACTCGCGCGCTACCTCCACCCCTGATCAATCCCCTCATATTTCCTCTCTGTTCCTTTTGTTTGTCCATCTGCCCTCTTACTGTTTGATTTATCCTACAAGTCCTCATTTTCCTCAGTTCTTATTAGTCCTTATTAGACTTCTTTAAATCACACAAACATTACGTTTATTAATAGTGCATTTGTTTCAAACACCCTCTGGCCATTAACAAACTGTTAAATATATATATATCGTGTTCTGATTGCTGGATTAAGAAGAAATAAGGTGATCGGTCTGATTGGCCCTTTGCTCCTGTAAATGAGCTCCAGAGCCACAGACAAGCCATGTGACTCAGCCACGTTTAGATCCGGCCTGGTTCTCGTCAGGCCGGTCCAGTCACTCGCCTAATCTGTTGACATGCGTCTGTTTTATTTTGACAGATTTCTCTTGTAATGTTGCTGGAACACAAGGCTGTTTTTTTTAACCCTCTGCAACATGGAGCGCTCAGGACTCTCCTGGCTTTCCACAGCTGTCCCCGTTTGCCATCTACCAATTTACCATCAATTTACTCAACCAATAAGAAGCAATCAGATTAAAATACCTGCTAACAGAGTTGGAGCTGCCTGGCTAAAGAGCCCTTGAGAAGGACAGAGGTTTATCAGTGTTGTGGGTGTGATGACGGCGAATTGGTTTGATGCCCAACTTTATCAACCCTGCTGCCTCCACGTTGTGTGTCTGTAGGTGTGTGATTGTGTCTGTGGCTCTATTTATGTTCACAAGGGTGTGTGGGTGCGCACAAAGCACCACACACTGAAACAGCCTGGTAGCAGCAACAGCCCAGTGTAAAGGAACATTGCTCAGATTTTTACATTTTGAAGGTGGTAGAAGTGTTAAGGCCCTGCAGGAGTCGCTGTAAGGCGACAGTTTCAGTTTTTGGCTAGCCTAATCAGTAATTGTGACAGATTACGGAGGGTGAACTGCTAGAATATCACCTCAGTGTTTCAGCCTCTTGCTAAACTGCCCCATGATCCCCCCTCAAACAGGTTTGCGTGCTAATCCCGCTCTCCAAGTTATCCTTTAAAACAAACTCACTTTTAGGCTACTTTTGTTTGCTTATTTGATTTTTTTCCCCTCATGCAGCAGAACATCAAAGTTAGCATTTGATCCCTGCATGTCAGTGCTCTGGTCTGGTATATGAGCTGGAATTGGATACCGAGGCTTGACCGCACAGATTCTGGCTCCAAGGCTCCATCCATCCGTTATATATCCTACACAGGGTCATACGCGGCTGAATCTCCTCCAGAGTCAAGCGGGGACAGGGGACATACAGGACAGGACTGTCATTGAGCTGATATACAGAGACAAACCACCACACACACTCACACACACTCACAGCTACAGACGATAAACCTAAGATGGAGAACATATGACAGAGGACGTAACTCCACATCAGTCAGCACTGGAAATCAAGTCCTTGACCTTATTATAAGGTGCTTCATCCACACGCGAACACGCCTGACAGCGAAGGTGATGCAGTATTTCGCTCCTCTCTTATCAAACAGCTGTTGCAGTGTAATGATAGCATTATCCAACACACAACCACCCCGGTGAAACCGAAGCGTGGTTGCTTTGGCAGGCAGCCTGCAGGGAGCAGGCTTGGAGGCTATGGGAGAACGTATAGGAGAGTGATGAGCCTCTAAATGACTGCAGAGTAATAATGATAATGGAAGTGATGGCAAAGGTACAGTTTTCAACGAGGTACACGCCATCTCGCCGACAGCGACCTCGTTTTCCCTCTTTATGGTCGTGTTTTCTCAGGGGTGGGGCTGTACTTCCTGTAATACCTGCGAGCACCGCTTCTGCGAGGTGAAATTAAATTTGGATTCTGATTAACAGCACAGTTTGTGTCTATTTTTAAACATTTCAGACTCTTCAGGAGGAAGCGTTTCACCCAATCTGTCCTCCTTCTGGCACAGAAAGTCAGCCGTGAGTGGTCCCGGCAGTGAGTCACAGCTTTCTGCTTCCTGTTGTGCTCTGATGTGACTCTTCCAGACGCGCTGGTGACTCAGAATGGCCTTTTGTTGTGTCTTTTTTGTTTTTTTTAAGATGCAGCATCAATCAAAGCATTCTGTCAGTGTCTGACAGGTTTAAAAGATCTAGATTTCACATTTGTGGGACATTATAATATTCAGGTGTCAAAGTTACAAATCAAACAAAAGTTTATTTCCTCACGATCAAGTAATAGTTCCATAGTTGCCTTTGTTGTCCTAAAATAGCCGTTTAACTGCATAAAACCATCCAGCTGGTGTGTAAAATGGAGGAGGTCTATTTTTGTAGGCCGCCTCTGTGAACATCCATTAGAAGAGTCGTGGGGACATCAGTGGTGTCGTCTCATTGACTGACTGGCCCAGAGTCTCCCGTAAACCATTAGATGACTGCGTGACGTCACAACACAGCACTAAAAGTCAATGGACTGTCATCCCTGCACACTAAACACACTTGTCTCCGTGTGTGTGTGTGTGTGCAGGTCCTCTTTTCTCCCCCCACTCTCGTTAATTCCCTTCTCCATCACCTCTCTTTCTGTCCGGTGTGTTTGCCAAGAATGAAGTCAGGCTGCATGTGTGCACGCGCGCACGCATACGTGCACACTTGGCAGCAGAGCAGCAGAAGCGTTCTGAGTCACGACTCAGTAAAAGCAAAAATTATTAAGCAAAATTATTAGTGATAATAATAATAATAATAATAATAGTAATAATAATAACAATAATAACAGTAATAATAATAATAATGTGTTGGTGATCCCAGTGGAGGACAATCGACTGAGGAGGATGGAGAGAGAAATCGTGTCAAAGGCCGCACTCAGGTCAAGGAGGATGAGGATGGAGAGAGAACCAGAATCAGCTGCAGCAAGAAGGTCGTTGGTGATTTTAAGGAGAGCTGTTCTGGTTAAGTTGGTTAGCGACTATTTTCTCAAGAATTTTGGAAGTAAAGGGTAGATGGGAGACGGGGCGAAGGTTATTGAAGTGGTTGGGATCTGAACCAGGTTTCGTTGGTACGGGGGTTACAACTGCAGTATTGAATGCTGAAGGAATGGTCCCAGTACAAAGTGAGGAAAGGATGATGGCAGATATCAGAGGGAGTAAGGATGAGAGGGAGGATTTGACCAGGGAAGTTGGGAGGGGATCGAGCTGACAGGTTGAGGACTTAGAGTTGAGGATGAGTTCAGAGAAGTCCGATGGAGCAGGGAGTTGGAAATTTGAAAGGTTCTGGGAGAGCAGGGGGAAAGGTGGTGGGGAGGGAGGAGGTCCTAGTCCTCTATTAGCGCCTCAACCAAGGATGTTCTTGCTTTGTTGGGTCCTTGTTAGGATCCTGCAATACCGAATAACTTTAAGAAATTCCCAAATAAATATAAATGGAGGTTAGACGGTAAAACTCAAATTGGATTTGAAGATGAGGATGAATATGCATGAAACATGAGTGTCACTGCAGCGAGCTTGGTGTGTGTTTCTGCAGCAAGCTGCTCTCCCTGTGATCAATCACTCAGCATCGCTATGTAATACAACTCTGTCTCTCTCACACACTCTCTCACACACACACACACACACACACACACAGACTCCCCTCAGAGTGCTCCTTTCACATTTGCTCTTTCTCATTTCCCTCTCTCCCTTCCTCTTTCTTCCATCTCTATCTCTCCTTCCTCCTCCCATCTTTCTCTCAGTCCCCCCTCACATATATCACTCTCACCTCGACCACCACAGATCACTCCTCCCTCCTTCCTGTGGTATTTTTCTTCACTCTCCATCCCTTCCGTGCCTTCCTTACCAGCCCAGCCCATATTGCATCTCTCTCTCTCTTTCTCTCTCTCTCTCTCTCTCTCTCTCTCTCTCTCTCTCGTTAACCAGAGCACAGGGGACCACAGAGACATGGTCACATGTCGTCCTCTTCTCCCCTGTCCTCCTCCTCCTCTTGTTTTTCCTCCCTCTGTTAGTTGCAGTAGTAGTTTACAGTCGAAAGCTGTGATAAAAGCGTTCATCTCTCTCTCTCTCTCTCTCTCTCTCTCTCTCTGTCTGCACCATCATATGTTCATCAAAATCTATACAACAAAGAAAATCAATCTTTTAAGATTAACATCTTGGGAAGAACAGTGAAGCAGAAGAGAGAGAGAAAGGCAGAGAAAGAAAGAGAGAGAGGAAACTGCAACCCCCCTCTGCTATTGCCATAACAACAAACCAGCTCCCCCATCTCTCAGATAAGTGACATTTCACTTTGCCCTGGATACTGCTCCCTGTAGTGCTCCTCTGATCCAGCCTCTGCATGCGCGCGCGCGCGTGTGTGTGTGTGTGTGTGTGTGTGTGTGTGTGTGTGTGTGTGTGTGTGCACCCTCATTAAAAACGAATAGCAGCAGAGGGGGAGTGTTCATGATCACACACGTACACCTTAACAGACCAGACCTCTGCTGAGCGAGTTTCACATCAGAAAAGACACACACACACACGCACACACACACACACACACACACACACACACACACACACACACACGTATGTAAAAATGAGTATCTGTTATCTTACATCAACCTGATTGCCCCAAATCCCCCAGAAGTTCAACTAAAACTAAGATAAAGTCATTAAAAAAGAATAAAAATGTTCACTTACCCAGTGAGCACAACCACAAAGTCCATGACATTCCAGCCGTTCCTCAAGTAGGAGCCCTTGTGTAACGCGAAACCCAGGGCCAGGATCTTGATCCCAGACTCGAAGCAGAAGATGGCGATGAAGTAATGCTCGGTCTCCTCCTGCGGAGCGAGCCGTGGGATATTAGCACAGGGAAGAAGAAATGGTTTCATTCTAGTGTACACATGTGTGTGTGTGTGTGTGTGTGTGCGTGTGTGCGTGTGTTACCAGTCTTTCAGACAGAGGCGTCTTGTCTCCATCGGGGAGATGCTGTTCCAGAGCCAGGACGATGCAGTTTGCGATGATGGTGGTGAGGATCATCCATTCAAAGGGAGTGAAGCTGCAGTTAAGGCTTCGGTCAACATCATCAGTATTCACACACACACCCAGACGTTTCTGGTGCACAGATGTGGTTTTACTGTTGTTGCTATCTTATCAGTAGAAAATCCTTTTCCCCTTAAACTGAGTTTATTTAGTCCCGATTCCTGCACAAACACACGCGCTGACTCAGCCGCTGGTGGAGCAGCCAGCTTTTCACTGCGCTCCATCCAGTCAAGTGTATTTACATATGTGTGTGTCCACGCTTGAGTAATGGCTGCTGGAGGCTGTAAGATGACTGGATGCATCCAGACGGATCAAGTCTGGACCTAATTGGCCAGTCATTATCCTGTTAGCCTGCACGTGTGTGTGCGAGAAGCGTCTGTTGTTGTGTTTACCCGACCCGACACTGACACTGACACTATGGCCGGAGGACGGCCTCCGTGTGCGTGGATGTGAAAGGATCAGACAGGTTGGGCTGAGGAGAACACACACACACACACACACACACACACCATGACAACCACACTCAGCTACACTGCTGTCTGGCAGGCAGACATCCTGAGACGAGAGTTTCATCCGTCTGGCCAAATATGATGTTTTTATAAATTTAACACTTATTTTGGGGCACGTATGTTGTTAAGGATGAATTTGAATTTGGACATAGTATGAGTCACCAACTCGATGAGGAGTAACATTAGACTCAAACTGTGTGTGTGTGTGTGTGTGTGTGTGTGTGTGTGTGTGTGTGTGTGTGTGTGTCCTCCCTGGCTAATTAAAATGGCTTGTTTACGGAGCAAGCCAACATGGTGAGGACGGGATTTTGACCATTTAAACATTCAAACTTTGGCCTTGAGGTCGAAGCGCAGTAACACACACTCAGCACTGTGTGTTTGGGAGCTTTTGGGAGCAGAAAAGGTCTGCTCCTCTGTTTCAGTGGGAGTCCTGTCCGGCCCCCAGACTGGGGCCCTTTGACATGTCCTGATAGTCTTCAGAGGATTTCCGATGTGGAAGATTTAATTTTTGACACACAGTGGAATTTAGGCTTGAACACACACCATCTGATAAAGCTGCCTGATCACATCCCCATCTTCTCACACACGTGTAAATACAGGCAGGTGAAAAGTGGATCATCACTGAGGTGAACTAGAACAGAAACACATCTTATTAATGCAAATTTACCAGCATACAGCAAATAGCTTGTTCTACTTTTCACACGTTGGCATGAAAACCAGCTCCTTAGCCTATTTAGCATACCTATTTTTAGCCTCTGGGAGGTTGTGCGTGCGCTGTTTTCCACACTGAATAAACACTCGCAGGAGTATGCAAATGAAACCATAACTTAAGCTACACACATGACAATACATTTTGACATTTTTGTAGAGAACCTACTTTTTCAATCCTGATAATGGACAATTAACTCAGGATGCGCATCAAAAAGAACCTATTGGTGTTTTGTTTTGTTTCTTTTCCTGTAATACATCAGTGCTCAGAGATCAGGGCACATTAACACGTGTGTGTGCTGTTCACATCATTAACGTGAACAGTTTCCAGACTGTAGTCTCGGTTCTTCTCTTCTCAGCAGACACGCCTGGCACCATCTGTGGTCTCATCTGCTTTCAGGTGTGTGTGAGATTCTCCTCTGCAAAGCTGACTTACCACCGCTGGTTACCTCAGTTACTGATCCCGTTTAATCAAGCCCAACCTCCGGTACCAGAAAAGGCATTTTTGCAGCTCGCTGGACAGTCCGATCAATCAGTTTGCTGCAGGTGATTTATTGATGAGATATCGGTGTTGAGACCTGATAAAGTGGCGTGTAAGTAAACACACATTCGGTGCGTGTGTGCGTTCACCAGTCTGGGGGGGAGTTTAGGCTGACTTTAAGCAAGCTGCAGCCCTCCCATCGGCGGGTCCCACCTCTGGGTGACCGTTCAAACCGCTCACGTGAAGTTAGCATAAATGCTCGGCTTTCGCATCAGGCAGAAAACCCAAACGGGCCTTTGATGGGCTGAAGACTGGAAGTCACTATGGCAACTGGGGTTAAGTGAGCTTCTGGATGTAACCCTGCAGAGCCACAGCGCTCCAGCAGGCTAATGCTGTGCATTTGCTACAGGCAGTTAAAAATGCACCGTTTTGGGGACAAAGGACTCGAGTTCACACTCAGATTAGACCAGGATCCTGGATCTGGATCTGTTCCCAGACAAGCGGCCACTCTTATCTCGTCTTTGCTTCTCTGGTCTGCACGTTAGCGTTTCCTCTCATCCATCTGAACATCTCTCGCTGTGGAGACTTCCTCCACTGCTCTCTTTCAGCCATCTTGCCTTCATCCTCTACCTCCTCTACCTCCAGTTCCCTTCCTCCCTCCCATCCTGCTTCATGAACCGCTATATATAGACACGTGAAAGATAAAAGGGTGCTTCTCCCCCTCCCTGCATCCCTCCCTCCTTCCCTCCTGACCCTGGCTTTCTCTGATTTGTGGATGAGGTTTGTTTTTCTTAGCTGGATATCTGCTGTGCTGCTTCACAGACTGGTAATGAAAACTGCAAAGACACTCTAGGCTGGGGCACACACACACACACACACACACACACACACACACACACACACAGAGTCATTAGTTTCCTATTGAACTCTTTTTTCCTTGGCCTCTTCTCTGAAAAAAAGGATGAAATGTTTGGCCAGAAAGAAAAACGTCAGAGATTTTTTTTTTTAAACGTTGGTCTAATAAAACGTTGCTACGCGATTCAAAAGATTTTTCACAATTTCCATCTATAATGTATTTATAAAAAATCTCCTGCAGCTTCAGCTTCTATAATCTTGTTTATTTAAAGCGTCATATCTTTTTTTCCTCTCTCTCTCTCTCTCTCTCTCTCTCTCTCTTCTGTCCTCATCTGCACCGTTTTGCCCAAAGACACAGTTGGTTCATCTTGAAAGAAGAAAGATGAACCGCTTTTGAGGAATAAATATACAGTAAATATACATTAATAGTATTAGCAGTAGTAGTAGTACCATTAGTAAGAGAAGTATTAGGTGTATTAGTCATAATATAAGCGTTAAAGTTGTTTCAACAGTAGTTTTAAATGTGGATAAATTGTTTTAAATATAAGCACTGACAGCACATAACTCATTTCCCAGGTCTGTGTTGGGCCTTTGAAAACCTCAAAGATAAAACGCTTCCCCACAATTAGCAGATATGGTTTTCATGCCCCCCTGGAATGTAGGAAAGAGTTAGAACAAGAACCAGAGGAGCTGAAGGAGCCAGGATGAGGATGAGGATGAGGAGGAGAAGGAGGAGGAGAGGGGAAGTTCATAAAATGGAGGAGGTGAATGCTGGATGGTAAAACAGAAAGTAACCAAGGATGTGTGACGCAACATTTGATCCGAAACACAACTTCTACACAAGGAAAAGTAGCTTACTGTCAAAGGACTCCTCTTCCATCACAATTTTTACCCTTAAATGTAGCTGGTTGCCATAGCAACACGAGGACTATGACACAAATTGCAAACAGGGCTGGAGACCATGAAGCAGCTGAAGGAAACAGGAGAGCGTAGGAACCTTTACCAGGTGCTTTCAGTTATTCAGATCACCCATCCTGACCCAACAACGACTGAGTTCAAGTTGTGCCCACAAGAATGTTCACACTGAGGAAACATTAACCCTAAACATCAGGTAAAACTGGAACGAGAATACAGAAAGGAGGAGCCAAATTCTGCCTTCTGTCTCCTAGTTCAAGTGTTTTCCACCTGCAGCTCAGGGGGAAGCAGTTCAGAGCGGCTGGATGCTCTTCTTCTAACCCTAAATGGCAGGATTTCTCTTGAGAACTCATACTGACGCTGCTCTGCTGATTCACACCTCATCTCTTTGATCTCAGAGCTGCTCGGCTTTGTTCTGTCCTGTCGCCCTTTCAATAAAAGCAGCTTATATACTTCATATTGTTCTAACTGCATCTGAGACATTGTGCATAATGTGTATGTGTGTGTGTGAGAGAGAGAGGGAGACAAAGAAGGGCGGAGAGTGGTGATTGGCTGATAAATGATGAATGTGCAGGAAATGAGGAGTTCAGCAGTGGGGAGCAGCAAACACATGACATCAGCAGCTTCTACATTAGCCGCCAAATCACATCTGCAGAATGGAGCACTATCCCATTATTTAATGCACTCGCTCTCACACACGCGCACACATTTTAGGACTCCTATCTTTGTGAGTACTTTCATAGGCATTATGTATCACCCAGCCCCTTACCCTCTTACCCCAACCCCAAGCAACCCTTACCCCAAACACAATTCTAACCTTAAAGCAGCCTGTAAACCCTCAAACAGGCACTGGAAGTTGTGAGGACCAACCAAAATGTCCTCACAACACACACACACGCACACACACACACACACACACACACACACACACAAACTTTAGACAAAAACACCGAATGAGCTCACATACAGTTTAGGATAATATACAGGATGAGTGTTTGAAGCAAACACAGGGAGAAAGACCCTACGTTAACACCGAGCGTGTGTGCGTGTGCAAACGCACACGTGAATGCATGAGTAAACAACAAACAAGTACTGGTAAGAAAAGAACAAAAAACAGGCTGGCTGCTTTTGTGCTGCTCGTGGTGACTCATGATCACAGTGAATCACACAGATTGGATTTAGAAACAGGATATATCCACCTCTCTCTCTCTCACACACACACACACACACACACACACACACACACACACACTGATCTACACATGCTGATGAGGATTTCATGATTTCTGCATAGACGAGAATATTTTTTATCATCTTATGTCCACTTATAGCATTAATGTGTATTACAAGTATTAACTACTTGCACTCTTTGTGTAAATTGCAATAATCTTAATTATTTGCCAGCATTATTGTCTTCATGTTGCTGTCAGTGCAGGGTTTTAGCGTGTTGTATTTCTGTAATAAAGCCCGTTCACAAACAAAATCCCTCTCAGGATGCGACCGTGTCAAGACCCCGCTGAACTGTACAGATAAGGTCAGGAACCTTTGAACCTTTAATAAGTGGAAGGCAGACGGTTATCCTGCCTCCTTGTCCTCCTTTAACACTAAATCCGTATTACACTGAGGGTGAGTCTGCGGCAGAAAAGCTGCCTAACTTTAGCTCCTCGCCATCCTCTGTGATTTTGACTTCATTTTCAAGGGATTTTGAGAGCGAACTGATCTCCGCACAGAAAACTTTCAACTAGCAGGCGAGCGCAGCGTGAGGACTACCTGCCTGCCGCCTTGGAAGCCGTCAGCCGAGCAGGCGAGTGCAGGGATGTGCGGTTCAAATAATTAGTCCAATACCAGAATCCCCTGTCGCTAAATAGTTAATTAAAAGAAGGTCCAGAGTGTGCATGTGAGAACGTGTGTGTGCGTCCTGAGGATTAAAGACTAATTATAATTACAGTATGCCCTCTTCTCTTCATCACTTTTTCCATCTTCACATCAGCACAGACTCTTGGTAATTTTCTCTCCTCCTCTGTTTCTCTCTCTCTCTCTCTCACACACACACACACACACACAGATGCTCTGGACCACCTCGGTTGCTCTGCCATTCCTCGCAGATTCTCCTGTAACTTCTGTGTAACTTTGCTTTTTATTGCTCTTGTTTTTATCAAACAACTTGAAAGATTGTAAATGTGCTAAAACATGACTATCGGAGACAAACCTCCAGTCTGTCCCCTCAGCTGAACCCAGGCGTATTTCAGCCCTCCGCTGGACCACCGCCAATGAGCGGCTGAGCCCTGGGAGACTTGACCACATCGATGTCTCGCCCCGCTCGGTTCGGACAGACGGCCTCTGACCCCGGGGTCCGAGGGCTGTATCGACGCGGTGACCTCGGCTGATGTAGCAGGGCTGCTGATAGACTCAGATAAGAGAGTGTGTGTGCAGATGCAGCTGGGACCATGACACATCTTCATCATGGAGAACAGGGGTGGAATCACTCCTGGATCGACTTACTGACTGTAATCTGTGTCTGTGTCTTAAGAAATGAAAGTTTCAGGTTGCTTAGAATAAAAACTAGGATAATAATGTGAAAGGTCGCGATTGACGGCTGAGTGATTTGTTGTGATGGAAACGGGTATTATTACTGCCGGTACTGAAAACCTGTTGTGATGTGTGGAGCGTGGGGTCAAAAGGACCCTGCTTGACCTTTTCCTGCAGGACGACTGCAGAGGTCAACAGGCATTATCGGGGGTGGGGCTGACAACCTGCTGCAGGTGTCTAACATGTCATCCTCCTCCTCCTCCTCCTTTTTTAACCTGCTTCCACCCACTTCTGCCCGTGCAGAGATAAATGAGGCAGCAGCCCTCGTGAGCTTGGAGACAACCACAAATGCAATAATTCTCCATTCTCAGAGGCACCAGGCCTGGTTTATTTAACTCAAGCCCAAATCTACTCCCAACATACTGTATGTTGGTCTCCCTCCAACACCATTACATTCAGTCTGAAAGCCCTCGCTCCCCTTCACCTAATTAAGCCTCGTCCCCGTGCCCTCCTCCTACTCCTCCCCCTCCTCCTCCTCTGAGTGACAGCCCCGGGGCGACCCCCAGAGCCCGCCCTCTCGGAGTCATCACCAATCGTCCGGTTCGGCCGAGTGATCCAGTAACGGCGTCAGCCTGATTGTCAGGCTGCTGACCCGGCAGCGCCCGAGTCAGCTCCACCAATCAGCTGCGTCCTCAAACTGACCCAGACTCACTTGAGTTATCCAGAGTTCTTAAGATTAAAGCTTAATGAGAAGCTCAACTGAAACTGGTGTGTCAGGACAATAATCCATCACCGCTGACGGCCTCTAGGAGGCTCAGGTTGGATTTTATGTCCAGTTTGTGCATTTCTTTTCAAAAAGTGACTCATTTCCTGTTTGATGATGTCGTGCGATAGATAGATAGATAGATAGATAGATAGATAGATAGATAGATAGATAGATAGATAGATAGATAGATAGATAGACCTCCACAGTTGGGCAGCAGACAGATGCAAATGTGCTGCGGGGGGAGGACAGCAGCTTAGATCAAACACACATGAGCCTGTCACTATTCTTTATTCCTCCCTCTCTCTCTCTCTCTCTCTCTCTCTTTCTCCATGACCTGTTCCTGCCTCTCACTGCCTCCACACCGCAGTGAAATGGAGTGGGGTGGTGGCGGTGGAGGGTGGCGTGGAGAGCACAGCAGCAGAGAGCTGAGAAGGGTGTGAGGGGGAAGAGGGGGAGGAGTAAGAAGAGCTGGAGAGGGAAAGACAAGAAAAGTGAGAGGAAGATGAGGCCATCCATACTGATAGTCCTTGAATACTCTCCACTCTGTCTTCGCTCAACCACCCAAACGTGGCACAGAAATTCCACTTGTGTGTGAAAGGATCTTCTATTGCGCTTAATTAAAATAATGATGATCATTAAGAGGCTCCTGTCTCAACACCTCCTTTATTTAGGAAAAGATACTTGCTGCTAGAATTATGTGAACAGAGCGCGTTCCCATCCCCTCCCCCGAAACATTCTGGTTGTTGGGTCAAAACATCGTCGCTCAGTCACAAAGAATGCGTGATGGTTCAGGTGCAAGCTCTGGTCTGGTCTAAGTCACCATAGCAACCCAGTGTTACTGTGGAGCTTCAGTCTGTTTCCTGCTGTCTCACACAGGTGAGGATGTGTGCAAATACAGACGGCTGCTGCTGGTTCTGATAATGCGAAAGGACACTTCAGGAATCAGGGTCCAGGGTCCAGACTCCGGTGAGTCAAAGTCCTCCTGATCCTGAACCTCAGTTATTTCAAAAGGTTATGGAAAATGTCCTCTGGTTGAATTTTCTAGTGTGTGTTTTTTGTGGATTCTGTTAGGAGAGGTCTGTGATGAGATCATGTATGACCCAGCCTTTGACCCTGACCATCACAATCACCCCCTGACCCTAACGCTGACCTAACCCTGCTCTAACCCCAACTAAAACCAAGTCTTAACCTTAAAATGGGTGTTTGAAGCTGTGAGGACCAGCCAAAATGTCCTCAAAAAAGTCCCAGAACTTCCCAAAAAAGTCCTCACTTTGCTAGTAGAATGAGTATTTTTGTACTCAATGTAGCAAGTACACACACACACACACACACACTCCGACAGACTAACCTTTCCTCCACTCCTCTACACGTCTATCAACTCTCAATGCTCCACTTTTTAAAAAAGTCTCCACCTCAGTTTGCAAAGATATCATTTTTTTACTAAAATGTTCAGTCTAAAAGTGACTCCAGTGACTTTGTGGCCACAATAAACACACACACACACACACACACACACACACACACACACACACACACACACACTGTCATAGAATGTGCAACAGACATGACACACACAGAAGGGGTGGCAGCCCACACACAGAGTTGAAAAGAGGACAGCAGGGGTATCACATTTCATCACACACACACACACACACACACACACACACACACACACAGGAACTGGCTGTGAGGATCACATATCTGGAGTTTAGTGAAAACAACCGTTACACTGATACGCATCAGTCTGTTGGGATGTTGTTTCCAAGAAAAAGACATAAATCCAGACACTGACTGAGGAGCGCACGTCTGTGCACGCTGTAAAGATCCTCAGCACCTCTGAGCATATTCATGGTTCACTTCCAAGCCTGGAGCTGGGAAAAGGGTTGAATGGTTCTGGTGTGTGTGATTGGATTTTTCAACTTAAAGCACGTAAATCACATCATGGTGAGTCTGGTCCTCTGGATGGATGGATGGATGGATGGGTGGATGGGTGGATGGGTGGATGGATGGATGGGTGGATGGGTGGATGGATGGGTGGATGATGGATGGATGGATGGATGGGTGGATGGGTGGATGGATGGATGGATGGGTGGATGGATGGATGGATGGATGGATGGGTGGATGGATGGATGGATGGATGGATGGATGGATGGATGGATGGCCTTCAGCTAATCAACAAATTCTAATCCCTGTTTTACTTTTCTGCCTCTGAGGTTTGTTGCTCATCTGTCATATTGAGGCATCAGTATTTTTACATGTGCAATTAAGTCACCAGACTGTAGGACAGCAAAAGAGAGAGAGAGAGAAAAGGACAGGAGAGATAGAGAGAGACAACAGGAGAGCGAGAGAGAGAGAGAGAAATTGCACATTGGTGCGTGAACATGCCAAATGGCAAATGCAGGGTTTTCTCTGCCAAACTGAATCTGTGTGTGTGTGTGTGTGTGTGTGTATGTCCCTTGAGGTAAAGGACTGCTGAAAAGGTGTAAAAGTATCATCTGCCCCCACGCACACGTGCTCTCTCACACACACACACACACACACACACACACACTGAGTTGATCTGCTTTCTCCACACCAGCAGCCAAACCACCAGCTGTTCTGACACTGACTGTGTGTGTGTCTGTTGAAACGTGCATGTTTCTTTACACATGCATGCACGTGTTCAACTGTTACATATGTGAAACATGCACGATGTGAGAATTCCATTGTTTCCACACTCACAGGCTGCCTGGCTTGATCTCTGAAGGGATCGTCACGATGAAAATCTGAGGCTGCACAGACGTGACTGTGGTGCATCTACAAATGTGCGGCACATACAGAAGTGTGTTATTTCAGCATGAGTATTTATTGGCCTGATAAGAGGGAATTTGTAGTCAAATCTTAGCAGGACGGATGTGTAGAAATAAATGTGTCTGTGACCTTTAAAACACGGTATCATCCATTTCAGCAGCTCCAATTATCCCATATTACTGGTTTTGGTTAAATTGCCTCTAACAAACCTCTTGTGGCAGAAAATCTACATAAACTCAGTCAAAAACCTCAGTAAAATTCAATTAATACAAATCTAAACGCTACCGTTGCTCCTTGCAGGTGAAACAGCGCCCCCTGTCGGCCAAATCATATGCTTGCGTAACAATACCAGACATTTCCCTTTTTTCTACATTTTAGACGTATTTCCTTCTGTATTTTAAGCATCATAACATTTTGCTTCATTTTGTATTCTACGCGGTGCTGTCACTGAACTCTGAATGAAATTAAACTGAGTGAGAGAAGAGCAAAAACGTACGGCTGAAAGAGAAGATGGAGGGCGGAAGATTTAAAGCACAGTTGCAGGGATACAAGTGCAGCGGAAAGAGGAGGAGATGAAAGGGGTGGAGTGAGGGAGCGAGCGGGAATGTGGAAGTGCTGGTAGAGGGAGGGAGGACGCTATAATGAAGTCCTCTGGGCCTCTGGTGAAGAAGCCACAGCGCCTGCCAGCCAACACAGCCTGGCTATGGGCAGATGGTGGCATGCTGGGATGTGCTCAGCTCGCCGTCAAACAAGCAAAAGAATATTGTTTTATTTGAAAATAGTTTGCGATAAAAATAAATCCCTCATATGTACGTTTTCTTGCTTGATACGAGGACAGCAATCTCAAGATTAAACCTGTCTTTGGAATTTACTGTCATATTCACCTTAGAAAGAAATGTTGCTAGTTCGGCCCTTTTTAATGCCATTTAAGCCAGTAAAAATGTTGCATATTCATTAAGTTCATTTATGTCAATCTGAGATTTGGCAACTAATAGTTAATTAACCAGTGCCAGAGGAATTAAGAGTTTTCTTTCAAAATTATTCTGGGATTTATTCCTGAATTCAACCATTAGATTTTGAGGAAAGCCGTGGCATTAGAACACAGATACAAACCTTCACAATGCCACAAAAAAGTGAGGCAAAGTGGCAACTTTGATGTGAAATGGAGTATCACATGACTAAAGTGCCATGGGGAGAAGATATAATATTGAGATCTGGACCTAGCCATCAGGAGATTTGGCTTTGTAATAATAATAATAATAATAATAATAATAATAATAATAATAATAATAATAATAATAATAATAATTTAAAAGCTGCAAGTTGATGCTAATTCTTCCCAGGACACCAAATCAGAGTTGCCTCATTCTTAAAAGGACACCAACCATTTCCCCTCCCCAACACCAGAAAGAGGGTTAGGAACATGGAACAGCGTGGTGGGAAGTGGGACCAGTCCCGTGCACTCATCACAGAGCATTCATCACCTTCATGCTAGCAAGAAGTGAGCATTTTTAGGTGAAGCTGCTGTGTGTCTACAAGCACAAAACAGCCGGAAAGTAAAGCCAAGATGGTTCAACAGACAGAGCAAAACTGCTGCCGGGACCCTGGCCCCTGAAACATCCTCTGCCAAAATCAGAGGTTCTGTCAGGTTATCGTCTAAGCAGTTTAGAATCCAGGTTCTAACAGCAGCAGACCGACCTGTTAGGACAATTACGGATTTTTCCGCCGTCTTCCTGCAGGAGCAGCCACAGGATGCCCGTATATGGTCAGTGGTAATTAGAGCAGGAGAGTCATTTCCTCTCCCTTCTGGTTGCATGGTGCTTAAGCCTTCATAATGCTGACATCAGCACTCAGCTCCAGCTATAACTGTAGACCCCGCGCACACACACACACACACACACACACACACACACGGGTCACTAACAGGATTGAAGACAATGTTGTATTCAGGAACCAACGTCGATATCGTCGCCATGGTTTATTTCTGAGTTGGTCAGCTGAGGCTAAACCTTACAGTCCTTGACAGGAAGTTAAGTTTCTGTCTGATCAAGAGGAGCAAAAGAGTCCATCCGACACAGCTGAACCTTTAAAAACACACAAACACAGCTTAGAAACACCCGGACCAACACAACCAGCCTTAAAAAAGCATGTGTGAATCTCACACACTCACACACACACACACTCACTCACACACACACATTACCTGGACCAGCAGCTCATGAAAGGATATGGCCATTCAGTGATCTTCTTGGCGTACTTCCTCACCACGTTGTCTTCACTGAAGAGGAAGAGGGAGCGGTTGACTGTCAGGCAGTTCTGCCGGACCGGTATGGGGTTGTACAGGGCCATGGTCCGGGCTCTTTGGGCCATCGACTGCTTGTACATCCGCTGTGCTCCAGGGGCCCCCCCTTGCCTGCTGCCTCCACGGCCGGGCCCCCCTTGTCCGCCAGCACCCCCACTGCCACCTCCACCTCCACCTCCATACCTGTTGGGTAGCTCGTCTCCAAATCGCGCCATTCTGCAGACACCAAATGCCAGAGGTTAGGAAGGTAGCTGGGGGGGTCCTCAGAGTGACGCCTCCACATGCCACCACCCCATCAGCCGCGGCTCCAAACACGCATGCAGAAAGGAGCGCCTTCCTCTGGCTTGTCTCTCAGTCGGAGTCCTCCCTGCTCACTATCTGCGTCTCCTTCCCAGATCTTCAGCGACGAGAAGATCCCTCCATTTGAGGAGAGGGGAGGGGAGGGAGGGTGGGAACACAGGAGAGGAGGAGAGGAGCGCACGGTGTCTCTGCTCGTGCGTGTGGAATGTGAACGTGGGGAAAGCGAGATGGATTTATGTAATTTATGGCGACTGTGTCCCCTCACAGCCAGGAGACGCGAGTAGTGAGAGCTCTGTCAGCAAATCAGAGCTTTTCTCGGTGGGTCAGGCAAAAAGAAAAACATCCGGTTTTTTTATAGATATATTTGTTGATTTATTTTGATGGGGAACACCTCTTCAGAAATGAGCCGCCTTTGCATGTAAATGCAGAAACAGATGGGTCAAAGCTTAAACGCGCGCATACGGATGCGTGGCTGCGCGATTTACTGGATATTTCAATCAATCTCTGCGAGGAGCCCTCGCTGGGGACTGCGTCTTTTTCTCTCAACAGCCGAGTGGATCCTGACGAGACCTGCAGTTGTCTGTATATCCCCCCTCCGCAGGTGCCCGCCAGACGAAAATAGAAGTAGATAAGAGTACAGTCTTTAATAATGTATTTATTCTTGTGCCATAAATCCGCAGCGTTCGCCGTGGCTCGGCAGAGACCCCCGCTGCCACCCCTCACTGCCACCGCGCAGCTCTGGTTACACGCAGACGCCAACAGAGGGGGGCTTCCCCAAAATCCGGGGCTGGTGACATTTGTTGATATTTGGTGATGGACGGTGCGGCATCCCTCCTCCTCGTCCTCCTCCTCTTCTTCCTCCTCCCCCTCCTCCTCCTCCTCCTCCTCACCGAGGCGTCGGTCACTGATTTTGGGCGTGATTGCGCGCACTCGGAGACGAAAATACACCGTTCTTCACATCTAATAACGTGTATCTCCCTCTTCTAGTTTCTGCTCGAAAAACGCAAATAAAATTTAAAGAGTTGATGAAGTTAAAAGAAAAAAATGTGTCCACAATAATCATCTATAATCCAAAGATGGAAGAACATGAATCCCGGACGAGCAGGATCCGGAGGAGCAGAGAAAGACCACTGGGGGAGGCAGCATCATCACCATCATCAATGCCCGATCGGGAAAAACGGTAGCGGGGCTGCGGGGGTGCTGGAGCGGCGACCCACATCTTCTCCTCCGCCGGGGGGCAGAAAACCCGCGCCCAGCAGCATCGCCCCCTCGGAGGCTCCCCTAAATCTAGAGAGAGGCGGCGAGCACCGCAGAGCTCCAGTCCAACGCTTCTTTTCTCCTTCTTCCAAGCCCTCCCACTCTGATGGGTTTTTCCACCCTCGGCCCCCCGCGGGGACGTGAGCCCGACGCGCAGGCGGTCCGGTTGACTTCGGGGGAGATTTTAAGGAAGAAAAGGCGACGAGCGGAGCGCCACGCGGGCTCCTTCAGCGTTCAGTCGACAGTCCGAACATCTGATCAGGAACGGGGACCGGTCGAGACGCGCACAACCGTGGCCAAGCCTTGCAGCGCACGACGCACGGCGCCTCCCTGGTGCCTCCCCCACCTTCCAACGCACTCCCCCAATAGCGCACGTACGGGCGTATGCTGGATGTTGCGAGGTGCAACACCTCGCCTCACTCTTAAAAACAAGCAAACCGTCGGCAGAGTTTAGATTAGGATATTTTATACATTATTAAGATGTGATTCAACTCTGAGACCAGAGAATTCTGAAACAAATGTCGAATGTAAGGATTGTTGTTACATTTAAACTTTTCTTTCCTGAAGAATATTGTTGGAAATCTTAAATACTTTTAGAGAAATAAATATCTATTTATTTTTCTCCAGAGAAAAACTGTGAGAGCTTTTTTTAATTATTATTTTAATCTGCACTTTGCATCGCTGTCAGGCCCCTCGAGGAGATGCTGCTGACAGAGTTCCCTCGTGATTTTTTTTATAGATTGACGGTTTACAAATTCCAGGTCCAAGCGCATCTCTTCCATTAAGAGAGCTTAGCAGAGCTGAATATTTATCATAAATAGAAAATAAATCCTGACTCCCAGCACCAGTAAATGTGTCCAGTTATTTGCTGGAAATCGGCTGAGAAATCTCTGAAAAACTGTGCTGCCAATTAAAGTTGGATGACTGATTCGATAATTGAAATTTGTGGTGCCTGGAGTGCTGCGTTTGCCTTCTCCTCCTTTTTTAGCCATTTCTGAAGATATTCTGGAAAGGGTTCCATCTCCTTCCATTCTCTTCTCTCTCCGCCAGGCCGTCTGGAATTCTGGCTGCTGCATCTGAGCCGACTTTGAAGCAATTCAGCAAAGCTGTTTCCCAGGATAAACCGAGCAGGCTGTCACTGTTCCAGAGCAGGAAGACTGAAACAGGATGATGGGACAGCACAGGAGCCGTTCCAAAACAAACCTTGCAGATATAATTTAGCATAAATGTACCAAAAACGTGTTACCTTTAAATTTACGTTCCTGATAATACAAGCACTCCCCATTTACTGTGCGTAAGAAAAGTTTAATATTTCTGTGCAGACTGTAATTAATTAAAGTTTTCAAGTAAATTAATTGTGTGACTGAAGGAACCAGATTTGCTCACGTTGTCGCTGTCCTTGGTGCTGAAAAAGGCAAACGGCACCCGTGCCGCTGTCCGTAGTGCTGAAGTTGGACTATACGTTAGTGACAACCTGCGTGAATCCATCTGTTCTATGGAGAATTCAGAGTTCTTTCTGTCATTGGCAGGATAAACAATTGACAGAATCTTCAAATCACCATATGGCTGCTTTCTGGTTGGATCTGAGGGAGCAGAAACAATTAGAACTTCTGAGGAGGAGAAGCTTTGTTTCTGCAATATTTCACAATCTGTGTGAGAGGCTGATATATAAAGAATAAAAAGATTAAATGGATTCAAAATATTTGAAATCATTTCTGACAGTTCTATAAATCTAACTTTCAAAGGCTTAAATAACGTTTCTTCTCTGACAATTCTGACAAAGTCCAATTTTTAAAAAATGTCCTTTTCGTTTCCTTTTACATGTGAGGAAGTCGTCCCTCACCCCTTTCCTTGGAGACAGCTGAAAAAAATAGATCTGGCTCAGAATTATTTACCATAAACCCCTTTTGCTGTCAAATCCAATATTTGACCTTCAGCTTAGGTTTCAAATATATTCTGACGTATTTTCTGAAGATGGTAAATAAGCAGAGTGGAGCTACTGAAGCTGGACTCTACCACTACCAGTCTCTCTCTCTCTCTCTCACACACACACACACACACACTGCAAACCCAACCACTACAGCAGTCTCCAGGCTACGCTGTTATTTACACAATGCCTCGTCCTGTGTCATAACGTGTGCACGTCACCGGATTTGCTCATCAGCTAATTCCCGAACACTAGTGGCGACTAACAGGCAGCATAAAAGCCCGTTCCCGCTGATGCCGCGGCAGACAGAAGTGAAAGCGAGTGTCGGGAAGAGGTGGGTGGTAATGGAGGAACCGTGGGGGTGGAGGGTGCAGTGGCTTGTGGGAAAGCCTGCCTGTGATTTACACCATCACGGGAAACCCAGTGACGGCTACAAAGATGTTACACCCGTCTTCTTGTTCTTTTATTCAGGCTGGTTCTGTTTTCATGACTGCTTCTTCTAGATTTGTGTGTGTGTGTGCGTGTGTGTGTGTGTGTGTGTGTGTGTGTGTGTGTGTGTGTGCGTCTGTGTGTGTGTGCATGCGCGCACACTTGTACGTGTGTGTGGCTAAGGGAGTCGTGCTGAGGCCCTGATGTGCAGCATTGACATTCAGGGAGCGTTCACACAGGCAACCCCCGCAGGAAGCCCTGGCACCTCCCCTTTAAAACGGACCCCGCTCCCCCCACCCCACCCGGCTTCCTCCCCCCTCCCTATCTGTTCTCTGATCTCACTCAGCAGGCCAAAGCTACAAAGGACCTTTCACACGAGCACTCGTGGTGGATCTCCTGGTGGGACTCCCTGGGGATCCTCCTGTCCGTGTCTACACATGCAGCACATCCAATCGCAGCATTAGCCTGTGTCACAAATGTTGACGGCTGGGGTGAATGAGAGGTGGAGCAAGCACACCATCATCTTCTGGATGTAGGCAGCTACTCTGGTGTCGCTCCACCTGCACCAGAAGCTGTCAGAGACTTTCTTTGGCATCGGCGTTTAAGGACACGAAGGTCAAAATACTGTCCCAAGCAGGTCAGGAAGAGTTGAAGCCGTTATACTTTCTGCACCAGCGATGCCACACACAACCAAGCTGTTTCTGCTCTACATTAGACATACGTCTGTAGGGAAGCAACCTTCCATCTGTGCTCGTGCGGACCAGGCAGTGCAGTCATAGCAGCAGCCGACAGCGTGGCAGCTCATTGGACCCAGCTGCCATCCATGACAGACATGTTAGCTAAGAACGACAGCAAAATCAGACCAGACATCGTTGATCACATCATGCTTTTCTGGGTCTCAAAACTGGGTTAGGGTCAGCGGTTGTGATGGGTAGGGTCAGGGTAAGGAGCTGGGGAATGAATTATGCCTGTAAACGTCCTCGCAAAGATAGAAGTACAAGGATGTGAGAGAGGTCTGATGGGTTAAAGGGACAGGCCGAGTGATATAATGAGCTGATGTAGCCTCCAAGCTAATTAGTGGATTGCTCTTATTTTGGCCCGTTCTCACGTTGACTCAACTTGTACTCATTGACTGGCTGTTTAATGAAAATGGAGCAGAGTATGAGGCAGCGAGAAAGCGGTGCTGGTCTCAGCTAATGGGAGCAGTGATGTGGAGTAAGCATTCTGGAGAGAAGAATCAGCACCACAGGGTGGAGAACAGAGTGGCAGACAGAAATGCTTGATTTTTGGAACTGACCGGTTAACGTTGGAGGGCGGAGGTGGAACAACCTTCTGCTCATTCATCAGAGGAAAAGCTTCATTCATTAGTCAGTGTCTGGAACAGATCAGCTCTTTACAAATATCTTTAACAATATGTTGTAAAAAGCGTATTAAAAAACAAGGACGGGATTCTGAAGCATCGTGAGTTAAGGCGGAACGCTGAAGGAAACTGACTGCATCACTGGATGGTCCAACATATTCGTGATAACGTGTTTAGAAAGCACACATGGTTAAAGCTGCTATATTGTTAGCATGAAAGCTAAAGTTTAAATGTATAGCTGGAGGACACTCGTGAGGCAGATAGGATTCTGAGCATTTTTAAGCATTGTTGTGTAAAATCAGTCACTAAACCTCCCATACAGGCCAGTCCATAATGTTCAAGGAGAAATCCCAGAATGCTCATTACGGTGTAGTTTAAAATGTGGCCACCCACCAGCGTGTGACAGACAGCCGAGCACGTCAAACCCATATGTGTCAGACTAACGAGCATCCAATCAGCTAAAAGCTAAGTTTACCAAAGAATCAACCCCACTACTCGACACGGTTGTTAAGGCTCCTGCAACGTGCACGATTTGCTCCGCACCAGAACCAGTAAAGGTCATGTTTTTTAAAGATCACCACCACCTTGGCCATCCTCATCAGAATCCACACCAACAGCTGCTCCACCTGCAGAAGTAGGACAAAGGAATGCTGATTTTTCTGTCTTCTTTTGTCTTTAAGGTTTTCCTCTGTACGAGTCCCAGTTTGGCCAGAACAGCAGCAGCAGCAGCAGCAGCGGGTCATTTTATTACATTTAATGAACATACGTTGATGAGGAGAGGTCTCCAAACCCTCCAGAGCGGGTTTCAGGAACGTGTCTCCACCGTCTGAGCTGTCTCATGAGGAGCTTACAGACCAGGGAGCAGTTCCCCATTTGGGTCTGACCAGGTGGGCTGGACAGCCATCTGAAGGCTTTGGGGATAATTTTGGTTCTGCTTGTTGGACTCAGTTTCTCCAGGTGGTTTCCAGACACTTAAAAACACAGATAACACAACCAAAGACAGAGACAGAACAGTTGCTACAGGCAGCACGGAAGAGACGAACAGCGGAGATGAATCAAAGTCGTCTCTGCCAAAACACAGAAGAAGAGTTTGAAGTTGTAAAGCTGGAAAATCAGGCCAAAGAAGAGGACTGTAGGGAAGAGGAAAAGAAAAGGGTGAGGATTCAGGAAACAGGAGGAAAGGAAGGACAGATATGGAGGATAGACCAGAGGAAAGAGGAAGACGCGCAGAGGAAACGGACCAGGTGAAGATGGATGACCTGTCATGGTGGGCTGCAGTATGGGAAGAAGCGCCGCCTTTTTTTTAAACTACTTCTGTGTGGAAGAAAATGAAAACTCCATGTTCTCACTAACAAATCTGGGTGGTAGAATGTAAAGTGGTGTTGCAGCGCCCCCTGTTGTGCTGGAGCGGCTGTCCAAGCAGACGTGAAGCAGCAGTTTTCCTTAACAAAAACTGCAGTCGCACCAAAATGACCAAGTTCCCGGCTTCCCTCTTAGAGACGAGAGCTGGGTGCTTCTCACTGGAGATGCTGGGCAGATAGCTTCAACTCTTTCATCTCAGAGTGGGGAACGTTGCATTATAACCCATAATTCATCTTAATATAAAAGACAGGTACATTTTTAAAGAAGAACCTGCTGAGTGCAGCTTTAATGGTCTTAAAAGCCACTGAAAGTTTAACCTTATTTACTAGGTCAATATCGTCTGTGTGTGTGTGTGTGTGTGTGTGTGTGTGTGTGTGTGTGTCTGTGTGTGTGTGTTTCATTGAGAAAGAAAGCAGTACCTTTACTGGTTGGGCAGCCCATCCCAGTGAGCGCATGGTTGAGGGATGGAGTGACTCATGAGGTAAAACTCAGGAGAATAAAGCCAAACACAAGACGAAGCTGCAGCACGTTCTCCAGCCGATCAGTGCAGATTAGTGAGCAGTGAACTTGAAATCCATCCGCGTGTTGCCTTCTTACACGAAGAGTCAAATTATGTGGAGCGCAGAATGGTAATAATTAGCATTACTGGCAATTTGCGTGAGAAAAGGGGGCATTCCAAATGTCCACCACTGTCATTACCAACCACGATGTGCAGCCAGACCCTCAACACATCCACCCAGCAGCCGCCTCGCCAAGCAACGGAAGAGCTGTGTCATTACAAGAAGATAGCTGTGACTAAAACTATTAGCTAATTGATGGCCTCAGCCCGTCGGCCACTGCTGCGGCGAGTTCTCCGGGCTGACACAACAAAACAAACCGCCGCTGCAATATTCTCTGCAGATGCCATCAGGAAGTAATCTCTATATTACTGGTAGCTTTTAAAACAAAGTAAATGTCATTTTTGAACATTTATAAGTGGAACTTTAATTTCTCAGAGTACATGGTCTCCTTCCAGCAGAGACATGCAGACTTGAGGAAAGCGCAAACCTGCTTACACGAGCCAAAATGAATGAATGGACTCTGACAGAGGCAGCAGCATCATGTTGCTCATCCTGGACCCCTCGTAAGATCAGACAGACACACTTTTGTTTCATTACATCTGACACCTCCAGGTGTGTTCTGGTGCAACAGTGCTGTGGGAGGGTGTCAGTTAAGTGTTAAATTCAATAATGAGGTGTGTTTAGTAGTGTGTGAAGAACACCTTTCCCTCTGTGAATACTGGGAAAAAAGACATTTGTTCAAAAGGAACAAACACAGTCCTGGTGGATTTCTCCTCATTAAAATACAGGATGTATGGGTGATTTCAAAGTGACTTCTATATTTTTTGCATAAGCAATGTATCACAACTTTCAGAACTTAGCCTGACAAAAGCTAGCCTTTGTATTCTTAGGTGTACAGCAAAGGTACTTCATTTAATTGTTTTGGGATGAATAGAGTCTCCAGGAACCATGACGCTTGACCGGAAGTATGACGGTGACCGGCGAACAGCGGACCTCTGCCGCCGCCCTGTGGTCATTATTGGGTACTGTTGGTGATTGTGTCGCTGCAAAAAATGAGTAATTTTGAAAAAAAAATGTAATATATTAACGTTAATAATATATCGTAAATTCAAAAAAGTGCATTTACTCCCGTAGAATTTTATCTATATGCCTTTCTGATTGATGTCTGACTGATTTTAATCTGAAATATCCATTCACTAAAATTACCTGTAAGATTCCTGTATAATCAGTCTCCACCAAATTATCATATTTTGACAATTGGTATGTAAAACGTTCTACCCAAAGCCATGTATGAATAATTCATTATTTTAAAACTGATATATTTATACCAGTAAATCTAGGTTATGATTCGTTTTTTAAGTATGTATAGAATGTGACACATTACAAAATCAAGAAAATGTTCTATAAACACATTTCTTTGACTATCCGTTATTAGATATATTAAAATATGTTTTAATTTAAAAGAAAAGTTTTGCTTTATCAGTATTTCTACACTCTTCGACTTCCGCTAAGAAATTCTTACTCAATGACGTTTGGTCTCCTGCCCTCTAGTGGTCAAATGCAAAACTACAGCGTTCTCCGGTTGTACTACTACTACTACTACTACTACTACTACTACTACTACTACTACTAATAATAATAATAATAATAATAATAATAATAATAATAATACAATGGACTGTGTCATGGAATTCAGACATAGTTGTGTTTCTTGAAGGAGAAAAGTACATCTTTTTACAAATCAGTGTGCAGTATACAGTACAGTATAGCAGCTGTATACACCCTTTCTCTCACTATAGTGTCCTCTATGAGAGTGTGAATTAAAGATTTACAGTTGGAATAACAGGGGAGGCTTCTCTGACCTCTGATGACCTTGTGGGGAGTACAGCCTGAGCTCTGTGATGGAGGCCAGAACATCTGAACGTGGTTTAATCCTCTGATGTGTGTGGGCAAAAAAGCTATCCACGTCACCGTGCGTGTCACCGTGACGCATATAGTCCTTTATCACCTTGCTCTAAAACACACACACACACACTCACACACACAGATTGATTCTTTACAAACACAAGAGGGCAGTAGCAGACAGACGTCTGAGGCTGTGTGCGTGTTTGCATGCGTGTGTGCGTGCGTGTGTCAGCGGTGAGATGAAATAAAAGAAAAGGGAAATGAGTCACTGAGGATGAAAGAGATGAATGACATTTGAGTGTATCCTCACCAGCAGAATCCAAACACTTTCCCTTCAACACTACCTCAGTATCTGATGTGAAACATGGCTGCAGTCACCCCTTCTCTGCCTGTCAGGGGTGGAAGTAATCGATTACAAAGACTTTAGAAGTTACTGTTAGTATTTACTGTGTTCTTGTACCTTTCAGCGCTATTTTAAAACAGCAATTCTACAGTTACACTGACTACAGTGTTGGAATGGGGTAAAACGGACTGGTTCTACTGGGACAGTGAGGCTGAAGGGCTGGTACACTACAAAAGGGACTTGAGGTGGAAGGTGGAGAGACGGATGGGTCAAATGGAAAAGCTCCAGCAGCAGAAGAGCAGATGTCAGCAGAGGGATTGTCAGATGGCTTAAAGAGCAGCTCAAGCAGGATGCGGGAGAGAACAGAGACTTTGTGTGAGCAGCGTGGAAGGGACAAACCAAGATGGCCACCAGGTAGAAGGAAGAGCAGAAGTTAAATGCAGCATGCAGAGCTGATGAGGCAGCAGCTTTCGGATCAAGACAAGAGCTTCGAGGAGGATTCGTCTCATTTCTCTGAGCACAAAGGGAACAGGGAGGTGTGAGAGATGGAGATGTTTCAGGAGAGGGAGAAGATCAGCGAGCAGGAGGAGGGCGAGGGGCAAGATTTCCAGCGTTGCCCTGAGGAAACCCACCCAGTTTCAGATGTTCGGGGGTAAAATCTGAGCTCAACGGAGAGAGGATGAGGAAGAAGAAGAGCTACTGGAAATGTCATCCCATCATTTCCATCATTAAATAAAGAGTGCAGAAGGAGGAACTCATCAGGCCAGAAAGGATGGAGAAAAGCAGGAAGAATAAAAGAGAGGGGCTCCAAAGTTAAAAAGAAAAGACGCAGTGATATTTGATGGCGTGCGGGCAGGTCAGAGGTGGCAACAATCACCAGCCGGTCCTCCTTCTGACCTCGTTTTGGGTCTGTTTTTGTGTGCTTCTTCTTTCCTGACCACACCTTCCTCCGTTTACTGTGACCTTTAGGAACGTCGATACAGTAACTGAACGCTGCGGAGACCAGAGTCGAAGACGAGCCTGACGTAGAGAAACAGACCTCCAACCACAACTGTGGACAGTCTGTTAGAGCTGACTGGCTGTCCTCGACCCCGTCCCCTTCCTACAGAGGCTCTCAGGGGACAAAATTAATTTCCACAACTTTGCTGATGTAACTGGACAAAGCTGATAAAACTCGTAGCTGGGAAGGACATTAAAAGTGAGTGAAGAACGTCTAAACGGAGGAAGAACGTCTGATAATCTGACACAGAAGAAAGAACAGCAGAGTTTAGGGCAGAGGTTTTCAAACTGAGGCCCGGGGGCCATATGTGGCCCGATGAACTCTTTAAACCAGCCTGCAGAGCCTTCACAGTCATTTTTCCAAAAGCCAAATGAAGAGGCTTGTCAGCTTGTTTGGTTAGAAAAAGGTCCAGACCCCCCCTTCAGCTAGCATGCTAACATGTCCTCTCAAGAAGGTGGGGCCAAACATCATCTGGAGCTTCCTCATCCATCTCTAGTTGGACCAGTTTACAGGATCTTCAATATATTTTCTCAGTCAGTAGTCCAGCAAGCAGGATTGTTAGCTAACCTCTGATCCTCATGTGAGGGTTAGTTTCCTGCACCACCTGGCCGGCCCCTTCATCAGGATCTAGAACCCACTGTGGCCCTTCAGGCTAAACAATTGTTTAGGGGATAGGTCGAGTCAACGAGACGAGGTGGCGATTAATCAAGACAGAATAGTGATGTAATTAGGATAGATGAAAGGACGACAACAAGAAACAGAGCCGCTGAACCCAAACCTGATCAAACAAGCAGAGAAAAGCACAGTTCCGGACCCACCCGACCACAGGCAGGTTCGGCTGAATAGAACTCTGACTGGTCAACAACGGAGTTCCATTTCTTGTCAGTTAACCGATTAGTTCTTTTGT
Organism: Pao palembangensis; assembly: GCA_015343265.1. Classification (NCBI taxonomy): domain Eukaryota; kingdom Metazoa; phylum Chordata; class Actinopteri; order Tetraodontiformes; family Tetraodontidae; genus Pao; species Pao palembangensis. The sequence goes on along the minus strand of CM027089.1, from coordinate 823,658 downwards.
GATTTCATTGATCTGGAATCTGCGTTGGCTCAGTCAGTAATGACAGAGGCAGGTGAACAGGGGCCAGCGCGCTCTCAGCCCCAGGTATGATTCTTATTATCATGCTAATCTCAGGGGACACACGAGCTGCTGCTGCGGCGGCACATATTAATGCTTCTGGTGGAATCATCTGCAGACACGGAGCCCCTTCACCAAACACGGCGATGATAGTAAAGGAGTCAGCCACAAAGGGCCAGAGGGTAATAAAATCAGACCAGCCTGTTGGGAATCTTTT